>VNJW01008062.1:0-67921 GCA_008042615.1 Drosophila auraria | reverse complement strand
AAGTACATATTTATTAAGGAATACATACATGAATGTTGATATGTATTTCATAAAAAAAAATATGTCATATTTTTATTTAAAAATAAAATTTTTTCTAAATTTGTGCTTTTTAGCACTTTTGTATTTAAAACATGGCCCAATGTTAAAAAAAGGCTTTCGCTCTTAGGCGAACTGGCGGGAATAGCCAGAATCGTCCGAGCTTATTTGGTAAGGTATTTTCAGTCCCTTGCATTTTTCCAGAATTCTAAAATATGTGTGCCAGGAGCTGCTAGATAGGTCAAATATTTGTCGAGAAAAGTAGCGCGAACAAATCAAAATTGTTTTTGGACTTTAACGGGCCTATTTCGGGCTTTTACGGGCCGGGCCTTTTTGCTAAGGCCCGGGCCCGAACGAAGCCCGCACGAATCTTGATTTTTAGGCCCGGGCCCGCTCCGGGCCTGTGTAAGCCCGCGGGCCACGAAAAAAAGCCCGGCCCGCGCCCACCTCTAGTCGGGACAGCTCTTGGTGGCTGCAAACCGCATTTGGGTTGTCAGATTAATTGTTGATTGTTTGAGATTGATTTATGGTCGTTTTGTAAAGGATTGGGGGTTGTTCTAAAGTGGCCGTAAAAGTTATGGCCACTCAAAATAAATTTGTCAATATTAATAAGGCATTTTAGGGGACCTTGATTTAAAGAATTTGTATTTTGTGAGCCTTTAATTAATATAATATTTATTTTGGCACTGAAAGCTTTGAAATCATGAAAAAAGCTGCCTAAAAGGAGGCTGTAAAAATGTCTATATAGAATATCTAAAAGGAAATAAATCATTGTCTACTTTTAGACACTTTACAACTGATTTCAAATCACCGATTATTGAATAGTCACCGGATTTCAACCCCCCTTTTCGCTTACTCGCTTGACCAGCTAATTTCCAATAAGTTCTAGGAATCAATCAAATTTCAAAATTGCCCTACTCCATCAACAGAGCCTCCGATCACGCAGGAGCCAGTGAGTGATGGATGGATTGAACTGGGGATTGCTATATTGGTATTGAGACTGGAATTGTTTCGTTTTCCGACTCTGACCATTGGCCGAAATGTTGCGTTGTAGCTCTTATCTGGTTTTTTTTTGCGGTTCCTCCCACCCCCGTTCCAAAAATTGTCATTTTGATGACCTTAACAACCTCGAATGTCCGCGAAACCCGCATTTTATTCCTGCCCACTCCCTGTTTGCCGAATGATATTGGAAATTTTGCTCTGTGTGTTGCCTCCTCTTGTTGTTTAAGTGCCGCAAACATTTCGCTGGCGGAGCGTGCAAAACAATCGAAAAAATTTGCTTTTCACTGAACAGATAGCAAAGCATACACACAAAAAGCAGAAATAAAAGCCGAGAGCGTAAGGAATGAAAAAAGCGGAAGCATCCGGCGGCAACATCAGTAGGAGGCATTTTTCAATTGTGTTAAAAGAAATTTAATATGAAACTCATGCTGTCTATCGATTTTTAATTTTGATTTGCAACACAGCCCCAAAGGCCGCTCCCCCTGGCGCCACTGCTGCGTCTTTGTTGTGGTAGCAACATTTTTGCTACTCCCACGGGGGAAATAAAGGGCAAAGGGATTGCCAAAGGAAAGAGCTAAAATGGTTTATCCATTTTTGGTTTTTATTTATTTTGCGGTATTGATTTTAAAAGCTAAAAATAATCGAAAAGGAATATATAGGTTGGGAGTAAGAATTTTTAAACTATAATACCATTTCAGTTAAAAATAAAATAAATATCTTGTAACTGGACTAATTTTGATAATGATATTGATGCATATTTTTTAATAATATAAAAATTCACTTATAACTATTACTTTTCTGGTAATATTTTGTATAACTGTGATCGAAATAAAACAAAAATGTTTTTGGCTGTCAAAGGAAGTATAGTTTCTGCTATTTCTAAGTACAAACGAACTACTTTACTTAACTGGTTTAAACATTCATATTCTACATGCAAGTCTTATATTAATTTTCGCATTATCCCGCCCAGGGTGTCTGTTATACGATTAAGCCCCTACACCCCGACAAGACACTCCCCCGTTTCTTATTTGTTTGCAAATATATATACCACTTATATGGGGGGCCAGGCGACTCAGCTGACACATTTCGCCTTTTCGGGTGATGGATGTGCGGCAATAATTTCTGCTATTTATGCAAACGTAGCTTGTGTTGTTATCAATGGACGGACCTAAGTCATCCCGCCCACTTCTGTTTTCTGTTACCAGTTTAAGCCCCCCTCCCAGGATGTGTGTTTTGCCTTTTTATGCGGGTCAACGTTTAACCTTTACCTTGCCGGCAGACATACATCAAAATACGGAGATCAAATGCTGACTTTTGTGGGGCGAAACGAGGCCTGGAAACGGCAACACGTGTGTTGTTTCCAACCCGATGCGGATGCCTACGGTCGCGACATCTATCGTGGGGATATATACCATATATCCGAACGAATGCGAGCGGGAGCTCTCCACTTATGCAAATTGAAATGCAAATAAGCCATGCCGACTGTATAGGCGTTTTATGTTCAAATCTCCCACGAAAGTCGCCGCTTTTTCTTTGTATTTCGTATTTTGTTATGGCACGCTTTATTGAATTCATTTAAAAAACAATTTATCTTTTTGCTGCCACGGCTGCTGCTGCTGCTGTTGTTGTTGTTGTTGGGAAACTTCTGGCTCCCCGGCTAACAGGCATTTTTCCTGTATTTTTTCAGCTTTCAGCCTGTTTTCCATAAAGGCGAAAACCGAATGCCGAAAGCCTTGGAAAAAATCAGGCAACCGGCAAAATGTGAGCCAGAGTTGCATCGCCTTTTGTCTAACATCCCAATTAGCCCTTTGTTTCGATGTCAATGCAAAACAGGCAAACCCTTCTCTTTTTCACTATTTATTCTGTGTTTTTTCTTTTTTTTTTTTTGCACCCATTCATTTTGAGTGCAAGCTGTGTGAGCATAAAAAATTGAAAAGATTTTTGCTCCCGTCGGTCACGCCTTTTAAGGATCACAATTGCCTTTTGTACACCGCCTCCTGTCAATGACTAAATGTATGGCTGTTCACGGAAAAAAACAACATAGAAAGGAAAGAATGAAAGCAAGCAATCTGATGGCCTTTTAACAACTAGAACTTGACTCGGAGAACCGGGAATTTTCTTTTGCTTTGAAGTGGGGAAGCTGCCTAATGGCTAGTTCAGTGGGTTTTCTTTGAAAGAAGAAGCTCTAACTGAAGCATATTACTTTAAAAATACTTGTTTAATAGTTTTATTGAATTGAAGAGGTTATAAGAATAGTTTTATGAATGTTTGTAAAGAACTTAAGACTATGTTAAGTAAATAATTAAATTAAAATGTACTTTAACAAGAAAAAATTCACTGTGAACTTGTTAAAAATATGGTTGTTGATGGGGAAATATATATTAAATCATTAATATAATATATTAATATATTAAATAACATTAATATATTAAATATTTAAATCAAGCAAGTATATTCAATAGGTATTTCATTTAGCCTCATACAGGCCAAAAAATTAATTATATCAGGCTTAACTTTTTGTATTATTTTCCTCAGAAATTGAGTATTTAAATAGTATTATCCATAATAAAATTCCCATATTTCCGCAAACATTTTCTCCATTATTTAATGATTCGTTTCTGTGGAAAATTGAAAACCCATCACTCCCGCAACATCTCCGCATTTTAGATTCATATATCTGCGCCTCTTTCCGTTGCCTCTTTGGACCGTTTTGGACCATTAGTCTGGATCCCGGGGCCTCATAAATCAAGCAAATTGTTTAACGCGCGATTAGCAAAATTGTGTAATAATAATTCTTATTTTATTTTGGCTGTTCTGTGCCGTTCTGTTCGCTGTTCCGTTTGCTTCGAACACGTTTTTGGCATTTGCATGTTGTGCGGCCGCAGCTACTTAGCGAAAACATGCAGTACATGTATCTGTTGGATCATTTATTTATTATGCCTGTCGTCTGGTGGTGGTGCCACGCCCCCCCTGACTCCACCCCCGCGTTAACCTTGCGATGGGCTCTTTGTCTGGCGTGTATTTTGAATGGCCTGTTGAAATTTTCCAAGCGATTTGCAGCATACGCCGCATTGAATGTTTCCCTCGGCCCTCCCATACTTTTCTCTTTATTATTTTTGTTGTTTTCCCTGCCTGCCGCTGCTGCTGTTGTTGTTGTTTATTCACGCTCAAAAAGCTGTGGAAAATGATTATTATGATTAATAAATAAATATGCTGGCAACGGCGAGCAGTATTCAACGCGTTTTATTCAAACAGTTCGAAAAGTTCCCCGCCCACGTGATTTTGCTCTCTCTCATTCGCCTTTCATATTTTGCCATTTTTAAAGGAAAATCGTTTGAATTGAAGTTGCGTATACGCAATGTGTTGCCAATACTTGAGGACAGTGGAATGAAATCGGGAAAATTATGAGCAGAAATTGTCCTATTAGCCAAAGTAATGTAATATATTTATGCATAATTCTATAATGCCTTTACTGTATTTATTTTAATATAAGAACCAACGAAATCTTTAATAGTTTTTATGCAATTTAAGACAAAAATATCCCCCAGAGCCTCCACAATTATTTATCAATTTGCCATTTCTTCATTAGCAAAGTTTGCCAACTTTCGAAATCACTTTCAATCCCAAGACTGCGATTCTCAGACTCTTTCTCTGCCATTGTCTCGACAGCTTTGGCATAAACAATAATTTTGTTTTTCCAGCCTAGAATCATGGGCCTAACAGCTGCGCCTGATGGGCTCCAAAAGCGAAGGATAAAAGGGATATGGCGATGGTGGGGGAAAAAAGAGCAAAGGGGAAGCCATCAACTTGTTTGCACCACCAACGATCCAACGATTGGGTGGGGGTAATGAATTATCGCCAGCCAGATGAACATTTAATGATGTACAATGGCATCGATGACGTTGCGACGACGTTGTCGCCTGTCGCAGGCAATTTTAATAAATTTAACAGCTGAACGCACGAGACTTGGGCGCGGCACATCTTTCATCTTTTATCGTCCCGGGAAAACAATCCCTGGCGAGCGCTCTTCTCTCCGGCAATTAAATAAATGTCCTTAACCCTTGACATCCCCCATCCCCGTGCCAGCTCATTGACAGCAGCATCAGCATCAGCATCGGCGTTGAATTTATGAGGCCGCCTGTGATTTATCAGTCCATTGCACACAGCACAGAACACAGAACACACGGCGGCACTCACAGCCAATCGCCCAATCTCCAATCTCCGCCTGAAATGCAGGATATATGCGGGCCCTGGACACTCACCGATAATTCGAGTTGAGCTGCACGTCGCCGATGGCCACGTTCTCGAACAATGTGGGGCAGCAGGTCCATCTCGCCCAGTAGAAGGTGAAGTCGGTCGAGTCGTAATGCTCGGTGAAGCGGCACTTGAGCACCAGATCGACGCCCTCACGCGTGTCCAGCGAGTCGTCGCCGGAGACGGTGACGGAGACGGAAGCCAGTATGGTGACCAGCACGGAGATCAGGCCAATCGAAGGCCAAAGGTGACCTGCAATCAGAGAGAGAGACAGTTGAAGGGAAAATTTAAAAGGATATTAAATAAAATCATGTTTCAAATGAAAAGAGATACTTTCAAATTTATATCTAATAAATTCGTTTAGATGATAAAATATTGGATATCCCGTTCTTCCGATACTTAGTTTAAACATAATTTGTAACCCATTTTCTCTCAATGCTCGAACATTTTTATTTCCGGATAACTGGCAACGTAAATTCAATTACGCTGTGCAAATTCTAGCCGCGCACATTTAATTAAGAGAGAACCCGTCGAAATTCAACACAAATTCATAAAACAACATTGATATATTCCCGTTGCTAAACTGATTTGATTTATTTTTTCACTATTATTAACGCAGCAGAGCAAAAACGAAAATCAATACATATCAGAGGACCACCAAGAATGGTACATGCACCAAAAATAAAGAATCAACGTTGCAAAAAAAAAAAAGAGGATATTTTGTAGAAGCTCGTGGAAATTGTAAATCTATACCACAAAAAATGAATAATTCACATGCCACGCCAACCATAACACAATGGCAAGGGAGTGGAACGGAACAACTGCATCCCAATTGGTTTGTGTTCCCGAAATGAATTTCCACACAAATTGGGGGATTATTTATCCAAAAAAGTTGGCTCCGAATAGTCTATAGTATATATTTTTTGTTATGAGTGGATTTTTAAAAGGATTTCTTAATTGAAACACCGGCTTACAGGTTGTGAGTCCTTTTAAAAATATGAAGAAGCAACAAGCTGTTTTATAAAATGAATTAATGACACACGAGAATATTTCGGGTTGGAATTCATTACGTTTTGTAAATATAAATATATTTTATCACAAATTGGGGAACTATTTATACAAAAAATTTATCTCCGAATTGTCTAGAGTATTTATTTTTTGTTATGAGTGGATTTTAAAAAGGATTTCTTAATTGAAACACCGGCTTACAGGTTGTGAGTCCTTTTAAAAATATGAAGAAGCAACAAGCTGTTTTATAAGGAGAATTAATAGACACACAAGAATATTTCGGTTTGGAACTCTATAAGTAATTACAAATGAATAAAAACACGCAAAAATTTCGACTTCATCGAAATACATTTTTTTAGCCAATTGTAGTAAGTAGAAACTATTCAAATTTTGTTTCCACACCATTAAACTTTATTATTCGATCGTTTTGCCGAAATTATAAAAAAAAACTTGCCGGGGACCAAATTAAGCGGAAACAATCGAATTCGAATTTATTTGCTGGCATATAAACTATAATATTGGGAACTGCTTGCTAGGACTTTTTTAGTGGGCCATTAAATTTAATTTTGCGATGAGAATTTCCGAGTTTTTCATCAACTTTCGAAGTATTTGCGCATAATTGCTGGTGGAAAAATCCGCGAAATAAGTTTCCCGGAAACAATTCCAATCAAATTTTGCTGGCTGCATTTCCTACTTCCTTTTTTTTTTAGATTTTTTTTTACTTTTCGGTAGTGGGGAAAATGAAACTTTGAAGCTTTTACTTGCCGCACTGTGGTCGCTTTACAGTTTTAGCAGCACCGGTCAAATAAAACTAAGCACGCAGTTTAGTTTTGGTCCTTTTTTCCGCCTTTTTCTGAGTGTGTATTCAGCTAAATGGAGCAAATGGTCGAGTGGACGCCATTGGGTCGAGTGCCGGGCGGGCCGAGGGGCTGGGGCTGGGGCGGTTGTTTGCACATGCAGCGCTTAGTTTTAATTTGTCTGCCTGAATTTTAGTTTTTTGTGTGCTCGGTTCCTGTTCCTGCTTTTTATATTCTCCGCTCTCCGCTGTCCGCTGTCCACTCTCCACTCAATTTTCGTGTATTTTGTTGGTGCAAATCTGTTTTTTGCACAATCTGCCCATCCATAGATGTATGCTCGTGAATACTCCCCACTAGCCGGGCATTGTTAAGTTTGTTTTTTCCTATATAGCCATATATTATATCCACAAAAAAGATGGCCGAAGCAACAGCTTTATTGTGTTGAGATTTTCGGTATATATATAGAGCATATATATAGTGTGGTATACAAAATACAAACAGCTCAATGCACTGCGGCTGCATTTTCGATTGCTCATCGCCCAGATGTATGCTATGCTTTTTTTGCTTCCGCCATCTGCTGCAGCTTCTTCTGCTTTTCTTTTTGGTTCGATCACGTAGAAACTCTGGCCCCCTTCCGCTTACTGTTATTGTAATTAACAGTTGCTGTTTCTCGGTGGAAGCTGGGGCGGAAAAAATTGTTTGAAATATTCGGAAAAACAAGGATTTTGTTGGTATTTGTTTGTTTTAACATTGGTATTTCTCGCAAAATACTCGGCGATATATTTGGTTTCGCTTAAAAGGGTATATTAAATTCTGGGCATTTTTTATTGGATGGAATAGGAAAAGCTGCTTGAGTGCAACCAGGGATTGCTGGTTATTTTTCAATTTAGCATCAATAAGTTCACATGGGACTTATTTCTTGTTTGCAAATACATAAAATCTTTAACCCCATAAAGCTTCTTTTAATATTAACTTTATTATGCAAAAAATGCGATTGTTATTAGAGTAAATAACATACATTTTACCTAAAAGGATACACATAAATCATCCAAAACCTGAACTTGAATAATTTAGCACGTATAATTTATTCAAATTTAATTCTTTAAACCTTTTTATACCACATCAGTATTATCTGAAGAATTTAATATTAAATAGATACATTTTTTAAGCAACATTTTCGGCACATTTCCCCAACTAAAGACTAGATTAAACTGATCCAAATTGGAAATGAAACTGACTAGTTTACCGTCCGATTTCAGAGATTTTCCGCATTAAACAGCAAGGATATTATTTTGCATGGCCATTTGATACACAACTCTCGCTGGCTTCTAATCAGTGGCATTTACAGACGAAATCCAATCAATTTGCGGCAAAAATCCCCATTCGATCATCGCAGGTAATTTGAAAATTCAGCTAAATCAACAGAGTTGCGGGAAAAAGCTGACTGCGGACTGCGAATCATGTTTAACGTTTGCTTTTGGCTACCGATTTACATATTTCCATGCAAATAATTATGGATGTGGGGGCCAACATGGTCCTCGAGGGCTTGTAATTGCCATGGCCACTCCCACACACCCGCTGTGCCGCCCCCTTGTGCATACGGAAACATGAAATGCATATGCATATAGATTTCATTTGCTTTATATAAGTTGATTTCCAAACTTGGGCCAAGCAGTGGCTGAAAATTACCATGAGCAAGTCGAAAGAAAAACACAGCTCGAGGAAAAACTCGCTATAAAATGTTTTAAAGTTTTTTTCCGGCAAAAAAAAAACCTCTTCCTTTATTTTTTTTTTGTAATTTTCTACGGCCGTAGGGCCAACTGTATTTTGCCATTATTTAAACAAGCTTTTGCAATCTGATGGATTTTAAAATGTAAATTAACCTTGTTTGCATACGAAAGTTTTCACTCACAGTTTGGCAGTCACCAGTCGCAGGGCGAGGACATGGCGACGGGATAACTTATTCCGCTCCATGTGAGCGAGTGTGTGTATTTTGTAATAATTAGCCATCATTAGAGTTTCGCTAAAGTTCGTCTTCGTCTCATTTCTCCCGCTGGCTGTGCTAGCTTTATGAATTTTTCAATTGTTCGCTCTTTACTCCGAGAACCGAGAGCCGAGAGCTGAGAACTAAAAACTTTATCATCTCCACTCAGTTCAGTTGAGTTCAGCCCGACTCGGAATGCTTAAACATTCATAAATGCAAGTGCACACAGTGCTCGGTGGGGGAAAGGAAGGGGTCTTGCGGGGCCACAAATAAGGCAGAGTTCGTTTGGGCCAAAAAGATGCCAAAGCAAAAGTCAAGTCTGGCCAAATGTAACCAAAACACAAACCCGGAGCAAACAACACAAACTTTACACACACTCGTAGAAAAAATACAGAAAACTTTTTTCACTTTACTGTACAGTTTTTTTTTTAGTTTTTGTGGTTGTTTGTTATATTTTTTAATGTCGAGCTTGACTTTTTATGGGGTCGCCAACGCGTCGTCTTCATAAACACAAATGGCATCGGATGCCAAAGGAAGGGAAATAAATGTGCAGCTTATTCTCATAAAAATGAAGTGGAAATGCTCTAAAGTTTTCAGGGAATATATGAAAATTATTTATATTATTTTAAGATATATTTTTAGCAAAAAATAAATAATATGAAGAGTTTACTGTTTTCCTAGCTTATTTATTAAGCTATTTAACTTAAAAACTGTATGTATAAAATATAAAATAGCTATACATATATTTTGAATCTAGCTTTATGCTAGTTTTGAACAAAGGCAGAACATCGCTTCAATATATTTAAATATAAATCCTTTCCTTAATAATTTTAAATTTTAATAATATTATTATTATAAGATATTTAAACCATAAATATATTTTAAGCAAATTTTATATTTTCTTCAAGTACACCGCATCTTAGACTTGATTAATGCGTTTACGACTTGAAGAGGGCATAATCAACCAGAGTGTGTTGCACTCCGGTTAAACATTTGCCCTCCAGCAATTCGAGTATCCTGCACTTTCCTTTCCCTGAGTTTTTCTCCTACCTCTTTTCCGCTTGCAACATCTAACACTTCCACATCATTTTCTGGCTGCCTGGTGTCCGCCTGACTTGTTTGTAATTATTTATTTCGCATCAAGTGTAGCACACTCTTGTGCGTAGACAAGAATTATGGCATTTCGGGCATTGTGTGCGATGTCTGAAGTTTTTAAAACAGATTTCATGCTACAACGCCGACAAGAAGAAAAGCAGGATGGGACAGCAAAATGTTTTTCCCGAGCAATGCAACTAATGTGTGTCCGTCCGTGTGGGAGAGTGTGTGTGTTACACTTAAAACAAGCTGCTTGGCTCGTTTACTTGTGGCTTTGCCTCGTCGCTGTTGAGACACAACCCCTGAATTTTCCCCCGATTTTCCCCTGTCCAGCTCTGGCTGGCTTTTCTTTCAGCTTAATGCGAATTTCTGCTTTTAACATCAGCCATTGTTGTTTTCCTGCTTCGGCTCCTGCCCCTCTCTCTGTGGGTGTGTGTGGCATATAAATATAATATGTAGTCTCGCCTCCATTGTTGTTGTAAAATATATTACTTTTTAACCTCGGAGTTTGCTGAAGTTTCTTACGCCCTTATGGCCCCGTCCCCCTGCTGTTTGTGTAATTTTTACTCATAACAATTACAACAATAGCAATTGCTGCCTGAAAATCAACTATATGTATGTGTGGGAAGATGTTGAGTGCGAGTGTTTGTGTGCTTTGTCCAGTGGCGTAGCCTTAGATTTGAAAGGGGATTAACTTTGGCCCAAGTTACTTTGCATACTGGGTAGCCTTGGGGGTTAGCTCTGGCAAAAAAATGACACTTATCACGGTCTTAGGTCAACACTCCCAGGATTTTGGCTACGCATTTTAGGTGCAATTTCTTAATGGCTTTGTCCTTTTTGGGGGATGTCTAAGCGAGTGGAATGCTTTAAGTGACCTAAATATTTTCTATTACTTTTTTAAAATTTAATTTGTTTTATTTTTCTTTGTTTGACACTCAAAATAATATTTTTTACCTGCTTTAAAATATTACTAAAAACTCTAAAACCTTTTTTCCTATCTGGTTACCTTTTCCCATCTAATAGTTGATAGCTTAGGGTACTTATTTCTCTAACAACATGATTCCAGGATAATCCCCTTTCCCGGAGACCTCAAGTTTCCACTTCCCTGGCCATACATCCAAGTTTATTGTTGGCTCTGTGTTCCGTGTAATGTGTTGCTGACATGCGCTAAGTTGTTGCGGTTGTCGTTGTTGCTGCTGCTGCTGCCGCTGCTGCTGTTAGTGTTGCTGCTCTGCCCTAATGCCATAAGTCTTTAGTGGCGCACTCTCAAAGCAACTGGGAAGAGCCTTTGTCGGCTCGGATAAGAAGAACTGGCATAAAGGATATGCCATGCACTGTGTGCTTGCGTTCAACATATGGCAGTTTATACGCTCAACAAGACACAGCAGCTGCAACTGCAACACGAACTGCCTGAGATGGACTTACACTTGGACAAAAAAGTGTTCTTTACTCGAAGAAAAATGAAAAAGAGCTTACAAAATGGGAGTGAAATAAATAATAGGGAATTCTTATTCCTGGCTTTTAAAATATATATTTTGTATGTAAATAATTACAATTTTAATGGCAATTCGGAAAATAT
The DNA here is from genome assembly GCA_008042615.1 of Drosophila auraria. Classification (NCBI taxonomy): domain Eukaryota; kingdom Metazoa; phylum Arthropoda; class Insecta; order Diptera; family Drosophilidae; genus Drosophila; species Drosophila auraria. Next base: position 56,166 of record VNJW01008062.1, on the reverse strand, counting down.
ACGGCTTTTGGCTATCACGTTCTTATTGGCTATAAGAGGCTGCCAAGAAAACATTTTTACTGTACGAAAATGTGAACAAACATGAAAGGAAGTTGAAATTTTAAACATTTTTCTTTTTACTGATTGTGTTCCTGGATTTTTAAAGTAATCCTGTTTTTATTTCAGTGCAGAAGCAATAAGAGCAGCCTCTTTTGTGACAAATATTTGCCACACATAAAGCATAATAACCGATACAGGGGTAAAAGGTACATGGCAATCCATTCGTTCGACGAACAATCGTCAGTCGATCGGAAGGCAAACAAGAGACTCAGTCTGAAATTTAATAATAAATTCTGTTGCCCATTTCTCCCCTTCTCAGCCCCCATTTTTGTGGGCTCTTCGCGGGTCTCAGCCGGTGAGACAACTCATTAAGAAGTCGGCATGTGAAACATTTTGCAAATTAACTGCAAACGTGGCGTATGCGTAATGTGAGCCAGAGCCAAGTATTTGCTTAGCCGTTGAGAGGGCTGGGAAAATGGCTGCGGGAAAATGGATTGCTGGAGAGTGGAAAATGCAGAGTGAGTGGAGAATCTGGCTGATGACTAAGCGATGGTCCGGAAGTGGGCAGCCAATTGCATCAACCGTCGGGGATCTTAGCGGGATTATGTGCAGGGATTATTGTTGGGGGATCTATGCAAAGACCATGTGATTGCTAGGCAAGCAGATTGGATTTGAAGGAGAATAAGCAGTAATATTTCCGTTTCTATGGCAGGTTGCTGAAATTGTTAGCTTTCTAAATATTAAAAAGAGATTTAAAATAAATCTAGTGAACTCCATTATACTTCCTATAATTATGATATAATGAAAACCATTCTATTTTTTTAATTAATTTTAATTTTAAATAAATACCCAAATATTTGCCTTCTCTAACCACCATTAGTTTCGTTTTTATTATTTTTCCATTTGCCATTCAAATTATTTTCACAGTTAATGTGCCCGAAATGAAAATATGATTTCGCCATCTTCTCACGGCTTATGGCTGGTGGGCATGGAAAAGTTTTACGCTGCGTATGCGTAACATCTGGCTAAATCGCTGCCAGTTGGGATTGCAGCGGATTTGGTGGCCAAGCAGAGGGGTTGGTTGGGAAAAATGGGGAAAAGGCAGAGGCAAGGCAGGCCTGGGAAACGGCAAGCCAAAGGGATGAGCTGGATGCTGGTGAAGATGTAAGGACTTGTGTGCCACTCAGAATACCCAATTTCACTTTAATTAAAACATTTGCAGCTAGTAATGTTGGCAAAAGTTGCCTATCCAGAGGGAGAGAGAGTCGCGGCAACCAGGGCACGTATATTACATAATATGCCATTAATAAAAGTGTTTAAAGTTCACTTAAGTGCCGCACGGAGCTTTAGACAAACGGAAACCGTATCAACAACAGTTAAAGCAAACTGAGCAAACTAAAACTCAAACGCACACATACATCCCTATATATATATATGTATATATATCCGGAGGGGCTGGAAAATGGGGGCTGATCCCCTTACCTATGCGGATCCCATGACTGACTACTGCCAAGCGGTTGGTAGGTGGGCCGGGTCGCCGTTTTATATGCGACCAGTGCAAAGTAAACATTTTCAGAATGAGGATGACAATGAACGGCAGCCGGAGCCGGGGGAGGGAGGAGGGTTTTGAGTAGAACTCGAATGGCAAGAAAATTGAAATGAAAAATCAACGTCACATTGCGACTAGAACTTCATTTATGCCAAGGGGAGGAAGCCTACGCCCCTGTCTTGCACTGAAAAAAATGTAATTTAACTATATAAATCATAAGAAAATAACATACGAAAAGAAAAACACTAAGTAAATTGCTATAATCTGTGTAAAATTAAGTTAACTAACTAACTAAAAAAATAATTAGATTTCTGTAAAACAATTTTGATTTTATCTAGTTTAAAAATAAATACCAATACTATTTATTTTAATTAAAAAATAACTTTTTGGCTGTTTACATTATTAATATTTATTAAATCCCTTATTTTGTTATAACATTTGTATTTTCGTCTCTTCTATTTTGTTAATTATTTTTCTTTACCCTTTTCCCAGTGCATTCATTCCACATTTTAGCCCCCCTGCCTGCTAGCCGCCTCTCATATCCGCCGGCTGACAGAGAGAGACTGTGGATTCATTCACAGAATTGACTTTGCGGCTCAGTTGCGTTGAAAGCCAAGCCAAGTCAATAAGGCACGCACAGATGGACCGAGGAGCCATGTCCATGGGCTTGAGGGGATTCGGGTAACCGGGGATCCGGGGGAGTTCCCAGGTTCCCGAGTGAGGTGGCACAAACAGAAACCAAGAATCTGCTCGAGAATATGCCTATTGGTGACCACACATCCTCCTCGTGCGAGTTTCTGTGGACCCAACTAGTACGGATGGGTAGCCTGGAATGCAAATGCAGTTTACCTGGTTGGGCTTCAGATACGGCAAGAGATACGGACGGCATACGGAGTTCTGAGGTGTCGCAAATTAATGAGCAAGGAGATCGGAGATAGCATAGAGCACTCTAATGGGATTATAATTAAGAGATAGCATATTGCGCTCAGTATGAATGGAAATAGACAGCTATCTGGGAAAGGTTTTAAACATTTAAAACTGTAATTGGCTTTATAATTGCTCATTAAATCGCAGACCTAAAATATTCACATTTTCTATTTCCTTTTATTGTATAAAATTAATTTTAAAACAATTTCAATAACCTAACTAGATTTATAGCCATATTAAAGCAAAGTAAAGTAAATTTTATACTTATTAGGCAATTATTCTGTATTTTTTTCTCATTTTCGCAGAGCATCAAGGCATCTCTTATGGCTGGCTTCTTGCACTTTCTGCCTCTTGACCTCCATTTCTTGCATAATGCAATTTCGAGTGTCCATTTCAATTGTCCTTTGCCAGCATTTGCCAGCATTTCCGAGAATTTTCCTTCGGCCCCTCCCACTCCCTCGTCTTTGCAATTTTACCATCATTTGGCTGTGCATTTAATTTGGCATAATTTGTGCGACAATTGTCAAAGACCACCGCAGAGTGGAATGGAGTTGAAGTGATTGAGTGAGGCGGACATGCCGGACTGCATAAATCATGCGGTTAAGTTGTAAAACATTAAACTTAATTTGTTGTAAATTAAATAATGCTAAATATTCGGAATGTTGCATGCAAGCAGCCAGTCATGCCGAATGTTTATCATGTTCATGTTGCATACGTTTGTCCTGCGCAATATTCGAACATGAACCTGCAACTGCAGCAGCGGCAACAGCAGCGGCAGCACTTGCCACACAATTTATGACTACATTTACTGGCCAGAGAGGGAGAAAGAAATGTACAGGCAGAAGGACACGGGGAAAAAATATTGAAGACATTTATGGATATTAAAATTAATATGTAGGATTGTCTTGGATAATTTTACTAAATTAATAATAAAACTGTTCCCTATAAAAATGATTACTAATTTTAAAGAGTGCTATAATATGTTGTAAAAATATTTTGTGACATTTTCCTAAACAGTAAACTATTATTAAAAACAGGGAAACATATTTTGTAATTATAATTCATTCAAAAAGTAGCTGCCTATTTTTACACATGCAGTTTTGTAAAAATATAAATAAAACTTGCTTAAAAAAGATCAACAAATACAAAATAATAAATTTCCCTTATAATAAATACTCTTTTCTTTCAGCGTCGTTGATTTTCCTGTTCTTGTTTTGTGGCATATGCCAGAAGTTTTGGCCTCCACTCGGCGCCGCTTTCTGTTTTTGTCAAGCAGCTGACGCCTCTTAATTAAATTATGCTTTTTAATTAGGCCATTCTGTATGTGCGTGTGTGTGTGTGGTGCATTTCCCTAGCCGGAAAATGCTCGTGTCGGTGAGAGCGCAACTAATTGAGCATTTTCTTTGTTGCACTTTGTTTGGAGAGCAGCAACGAGTGCTCCAAAAATCAAAGCAGAGTTTTGAGATTGGTCAACTAGTTGATTTTAAATTTGCAAGTTAATTAATTTTGTTGAAAACAATACAAGGTAATTAAATAAGAAACCAATTTAGAATTTATTGGATCTTTGGGAAAAATATCAATATTGTTTATTTAGTTTTTAAACTTGCAAAGAAAGCACCCAATCAAGTGAACTCTTAATAAGTTTATGCTATTTTAATGCCTATCAGAATTTATATAAATATAAGTTTGTTTGAGTTGCATTCCTTATTCGATGTTCTTTTGGTTTACATTAATTTCATGCAGGCATCCCTTCAAAGCATTCAACCATTACAGCCTTTTATTCCTAAACATTTAATCCCAAAGAAATCTCCACTCCTCTTTTGCAGCTCAGCTCCATTTTGCCCCCACTTCGTAGTATTTATTATGAGTTTTCTATTAGAATAATCTCTTAACAGATTCACTTTACAAGAGCGAGAGCGGAGAGAGAGCATTTCAGTTAGCTCGACCCTTGTTTTTCTGTGCTCCAAAATTTTATTTTCATATTTTCCGTTTTCTGCATAATTTGCCCAGTTCCATATATATATTTTTGAGAGCCCCAGACCCGGACCCGGGCAGACGAGAAGGGCTCTTATCTATGGGGAAAAAAGATGGAGTTTTGTGCGGCTAAACGCATATTCACACAAATTTGTTGTCATGTTTTTGTTGCTCTGAGGATAATTTAAAAACAGAAGCACCTTTGACACTTGCAACTGACACTTGGGCCGAGGACACCCCAAAAAAAAGGGACAACGACCAGACGCTTTAATTTAATATGCCGTTGACCAGAGTGCTTGCGGGTCTCCGAGTATCGGGGTTGGGGCCAAAAACACGAAGGGCAGGCGGCTAGGCGAGCTCCAAATCCCTAAAGTGTACCCAAATCACTTTTGAAACTATCTTGCGCCTTGACACAGCCCCACTGGGATGTAAACGAGAACGGGACTGGGTTTGGCACGAGTTTAAATGTGCCTAAACATATTTGACCGCACGAAAAAAGGCTCGAATTTTATTCACACATCTGTGCACAACAAGAAATGTGTTATTTTTTTCTTAGTAAAATATAAGACTGTAACTGAAACCCCCACAAATGTTTCATCATTTTTTGGATTTATATTTGATTTATATCCGACAGATTTATTTATAAACATTTAATCAGAATTTATTATCTTCAATTAGGTAAGTCAGTGTTTCTTTAAAAAATAAATACCTTTTCGTTGAACCTTTTTTAAATATTTCTTTGTTTCAGAAATTATATTTAAAGTGTTTTAAATATTTTAAAATATTTAATTCCCTTTCTGTTGTTTTTACAGAATATTAAAACCATAACTTACGTACTTGCCACATTTTTGGGACTTATTAATAGATCTGAGAGCCTGGCAATACAGCTTTTTTCTCCGTGTAAATATTTATGAGGTCCTCAAGGATTCCCATTGAGATAAGCGTTGAACATTTAGACCTGAAACCATTTTTTGCGCCCTTATTTTTCCCCCTTTTCCAGGGGAAGCAGAGTAGTAGTGGAAAATTTAATTTGAATGCATACATTTTAATGAGCCGCATTGAGAAGGCCAAAGGCCGAAGGCAGCCCACAGTTTGGTAGCCACTGTGGGTGATTTTTAGTCATATTATTAGCCTCGGGGGCAGTGGGGCAATCAATGTAGAACACAAATCAATTGCCCGATGCCAGCCAAGCATGAATTACGTGACACGCCACGTTGCGTATACGTAATGAGTTCTATTTTTTTGCTCTCCTGCAGGAAAGGAGAAAAAGGAGCAGAGGAACAACACAGATAAATACGAAAGCACACACACACATGGCGCAGGAAAACTAACGAACTGAGGAGGGGAGAAGATTTCCGTGAAGGAAAAACTGACAACAGCATGAAAAATTGTCACTGGCCGAGAGTTGGGCTGCCGCCGCCCACTAACTCCTCCAACTGCTGCTCTCGACGTTCCATTGCAGCCAAAAACACTAGAGAGAAACCGGAAATGTTGCTTAATAAAAACGGATATACCAATTTAGTTGTGTGCAGCAGTAAACAACAACAGCAACACCAGCAACAGCAACAACGATAACGTCTAGGAGCGTGGAAAATCGAGGGAAAACAAGAAAAACAAGCGAGAACAAGAGGAACAACAGCCAAGGAGAGCAATGAGTACCAGAATAAAACAGCAGCAGACAAGGATAAGACCAAGAACAATTCGACGGCAGCCAGCTGAGGAAAAATGTGCAGGAAAATCGAGGAAATCACGGAAAGGGGAAGGCAGCGATGGCAACTGCAAAGCTCAAATAAACACAAAAATAATAGAAATTCATTTAAAGTTAAACCCAAACCAAAACAAAAAGCGGCCAAGAAGGATGCGAGTAGAAAGTCCAAACAAAATTAAAAAGGTAATAAAAAAATGATGGCACAGGGTGATATCCTAAAATAAACTTTAAAGTGGTATTTGAATATATTTAAATATAAAATATATTAAATAAGAGAGTAGATGGTTAAATACTTAGTCTTTTGATAGTTATTTTTTACAAGAATAAAGTTCATTGCCTTAGGATTAAGTTGCCCACACAAATTCAGTTTTTCAACATACAAAACACTCCCCTCTCTTAACTCAATATCCATTCCAACTCGCTTCGATCTTCCCCAAAAGCCACCATGAATAAACAGGAATTAATTCCACTCTGCCCCCGACTGTCACATCCCCATTCAAATTCCGGCATACCCCTGCCCGAAAAAAAGGGGACAGAAAAGCCGCAAAAAAGCGAAGCCAGCGTTAAAATGCACAGCGCAGTGATCAGGATCAGGAACACAATGGGCCAGGACGAGCTGTGGCATGTTGAACATATTTGTTGACTGAATGGAAGGACGGCGGCAAGAGGGGGCCTTGAAAAGAGGTTAGAATGGGTGGCGAATAAGAGGGTGCTGCGGGCAGAGTGTCGCTGAAGTTTAGCACACAGCTTGAGTGGAGTTTTGGATTGGGTTTAACTGCACACAGAGAAAAAAAGAGAACCATTTCGAAGCTTTTCAACAAAGAATTTTTTAAAAAAATGTTTATAGATGTCAGTCATAAATATAAAGAAGTAACTCTTATCGTTTTATTTTTAAATATATTTTTAAGGCGGTTTGAAAAGCATGGTTCCCTATCTCTTAAAGACTTTTAGTTAAAGCTAAATCAGAATATATAAGAAAACTGATTGAATCAGACGAGGATAGCTTCCAGTGGTTGCCAAGCTCCAATAGACACCAGGAGAAGGGAGCTGTAAGCGTTGGAAATTCACCTGCGGATGAGCCTTTCTTTGTGTGAGAATTGGGATCTATCTTGTTACAACCTTAAATAGCAAATTAAAGAAGGAAAAGCCACGATTTTTCTCAGTACCCTCTACTACTGCTGTTGATGTTGGCTCGGCCGCAATTTTTGTGTTTTAGGTTTTTAAGCTTTTTCCCCTTTTTTTCCTCTCGCTTCCCAGCAAACTCCCTCTCTGCCGATCTCCCTCATATTTTTTTCGGCTGTTGCCCGCTTTGTTTTGCGGCCAATACAGCTCGTTTACGTTTGAATGCACTTCACTGCAGATGGGCCTCCGTCGGTGAAAAGAGTGGGATTGCACAGAGAGAGAGAGCTGGGAAAGTCCACTGGGGGTTTGTCTAAAACAAATGACCAAAATGACACATGACCACACGGCCATACCCCAAAAACAAACAACAACAAATATGTAGGCCAAAGAACTTAATACAAACGAGGCCCACGGAAAACCTACAAAAAAATGCGGCAACGAAACGAAATTGCTGTGAAAAATGGCAGCATATATAGAGCATGGTTTTCCACAGTCCATCATAATTAGAAAATATTTTTGAAACCAAATTCCGAAAATGGAATATCTGAAACATTTTTACCAATGTTCAGAAATATTTCTGATTAAAAATTACTTTAAGCAAAATATATAAAATATATTTTACAAAACCTATCGCCATTTTACAAAGTATACTACTTTGACACAAGTAAAAATACATTATTTTGCACTCCAAATGGTTGAAAATAATTAGAAAATACCTTTAACTAGAGTGAGGATATTAAATCGATCGTAGTTAGAACCCGTTACCAGCTTGTCCAAGAAATCGGCTCAGATAATTAGAAGCAGCTCTGAAATCGTGCGGAAAATCTAGCCTGCCGGGCGGGTTCAAGGACCTTTTCCCTTTTCGGCTGAAAGCAGGAAGTGCGTTGTCCTCCGGAAAATGCTTAAGAACAAGAACCAAGAGATCCCACACAAAAACCAAACTAATGGCAGGGAAGGAAAATGTTGTTTCAAGCTGTGTGCACGAGCAGACTCAAACGGTATTTTCTCGTTGTTTTTTTTTCGTCTAGATTTTTTTCAACATTTTGTTGCATGTTTTTTTGTGTTTTTCGCGTAGCTGTCATAAAAACTCGCCATAGGAAGCGGAAAGGAAATTTGTGCCAAAAATACACACAACAACAATAGGGGAAAATAGGAAAAGCAACATGCGGAGTTAAAAGTAGGGAAAACAAACCAACCGGAGGCCTCCTCGCATGATGTGCCTTCTTTTGAAAGGAGTAAAAGATAAATAATGGCCGACATGATGCGTGTGTACATGAGTGGTACGAGTCTTACAGGATAGGCTCATTTCCTGAGCATGATTGAAGGCAGTGCCATAACCCACAGTTCCCGTTCCGATATTACTCAAACGATATATATATTCGGGAGGAAGGCGATGGCGCGCTGGCCAAATTGCCCACACAAATAAGATGATAGATAAGCCACTGCCAGATGACTCAATTAGCGAAAGATAATGAATGGCGTTGCCTCGGCGGAAGATTGTCAAACAGATGCTGCCATAAATGATGATTTAGCCTTGTCGTGCCCGCAATAGGAACTATTTATGGCGGCAGCAGAGGCGCGTTTAAATTGGAAAGGGGGTTGTGGCAGGCAGGAGAGCAAGATAGCTAATTGCAATACTTAAATTAATGCACTAATAGTTTGGGTATTTGTCATTAGTGAAACAATTAATCATAAGCTGGCTATATATTCCAAGTATTTTAAAAATAAGGCACTTACAGTATTTATTAATGGTTGTGTCTCACGAGATATTAATACGAAACAATAAATAAGTCCTTCAATCATTAGTAGAGCCCTGTTCTGAGAAATAAATATACTTTGATTATACCACAACTCTTTCTCTATTTTAATCATGATCTCATTTAAGTTTTGATTGCCTTCAATCGCAGATAAATAACAGTCAACTTTGATTACATCTTTTGTTTCAATTATCTTACTCCCTTTTTTTCAACAAGTCAAATATTTGTAAGATTGATTGGCTTGGATTTCTTGTGGCTATTTCGTCATCAAGGGAATTCCCCTGGCCAAGCTTTGCTTTCTTTTCGCTCAATCAGCTGAAGTTTGGCAATCAGGAAAGCCCCCTGCTTCCCCGCCAAATTATAACCACAAAACTGACTGCAAAAACTCCAGAGTCCACCTGCTCCCCTTTTATTTTTTTCCAGCCCTGTTTATTCTTCCTGAACTGATTAAGGTGCTTCTTGGCCATTTCGGAGCTGTTTCTTGTTAACGGTTAACGGCGTTGAACTGTGACAAATGCCTTTGTCGGTTCACCCCACACGAAGACGCACATAAACATCCAGATATATATGTGGCAGACCTATAGATACTACCCAGAACCGGGACACGGGAAAACACTCATAACATATGTTGGTGTGTGCATGTTTGGCCGGCTTAGAAATATTATTTATGAACAAGGCGGCACAGACAATGCCCCGGAATCCTACGACATAACCTTAGTCCTCGTTTTTTTTTTTGCACTCTAAGAAAAACTCTAATAAATGTAAAAATAAATTATATTATCTTAAGTGAACTTAAGCTGATATAAAATACGTATTTTTAAGTTAACTTAAGCTAATATAAAATACGTGTTAAAGCGGTAACTAAACTATATATGTAGTTTGGGAATCTGTTACCAAAGTATGTTTATTTTCACAGCAGACTTTTGGAGGCCCTAATTCATTAATAATTTCCAAATAATTTACGCTAAATGCTCATAAGAGATATAAATAAAATCCCTTATGTAAATGCAAAAATCATTAATGCTTAGATATTTTTTCCACATGCATCCTTCGATTCCTGTGTGGCACTTGTAATTTTTGCTGAGGTTTTTTTTTCGCTTTGTTGCACGTTTAGTAAATAAATCACGCGTTACGTGGCTCAGCCATTTTTTATATAAATAATTCGAGCCAAGTTTGCTGTTTTACCCCATGGTGGGGGTGGAACATTGATATAGCGATACACACTGATACAGTGACCTGTGAACCCGCTGACCATCGCACCGCCTACTTCCCTGCGCTCCTTTGATGATTTATGGCGTGTGGCCTATTAACGTGTGTGTTGCGTGTTCGGCCACGCCTCCCCCTTTTCGGTGCCGAGATTTTGTTCTCTGTGTATATCATAAATAAACGCAAATCTATAAACTAAACAAAAATACTAGCGTGTGTATGTGTGTGTCGGGGAGGGGAGGGGGAAAAACAAACCAGAACATGACTCGCTTGTTGTTTATGTCTTGGCTAATGAGCACGAACTTGTCAATGTGTCAATTTAATTAGACAAGCAAACTCACACTGGGCGAGGCGGCAGTAATAACAAGAACAACTCGCCACCAATTGACATCGAATATTGAATTATGCGCCAACAACAACATCCGCTGGAGGTACCTTATTTGACCAGCCTGTATGTTTACTTACATTTTGCTACGAGCTGTTAACATTACAACGATTCACACACAGACCCCCGCCGGATACGAGATTTACACTCTGATTCAACGTCAGGTTTGCTTCAAAAATATTACGCATACGCCAGGTGTGTTTGGCATGGAGAGTGCACAGGGAAATAAGTGATGGTGTCGAATAAATAAATTATTACGAATCAAATTTGAAGATATTTATTTTTTTTTATTTTAATGTTTGCAGTTTTCAGCATTATTAATTATTAAAGCTCAGTAATGATTTAATTTATCAAGGAATGAAATATGTCGAAGATCAAACGTATTTCTTATTATTTCTACTTTGAATTCCCCTTACTGCTCTATTTTCTTTCAGTGCCTCAGCATTAGCACTGACAGTCACATCCTGAGCCGAAATCAAATCATTTATGCCAGAGCTGCCCTGTCCTTGGGCCCCATCAATAATGTCCCATTGACAGGAGTCCTCCTTAGTGGCTTTCTCTCGACATTCCCTTCTGGATTCTCTTCATTCTTCTTCCCTATCCTTTCGGCCTTAGTGCTGCTGCTTTACCTTCGATTCCCTGAGCACGGACTTTGGTCAAACAATTAACGCCACAGCCGCCTTAATGATTTATGTGGGACATCAGGGTTTGGGGGGATTGATTTGGAAAATGAGAAGGCTGGGCAGCAAATGGCTGCCTCGGCTTTTAGGTAGGGGCTTTGCATTCGGTAGCTGAGCGGATCATTGGGGCTTATAATGAATCAGAAAATCATTAAGGAAAAGGTGATGATGACCACTAAACGTTTCCGGAACATTGAGTTTTGTGCTTAAGAAACGGAGAAATTTTGGAAGGAAATATTTTCCATATTTGAAACATTGTATCCTTCCGAAGCTTATCTTGTCTATGTTTAACCCTTTCTGTTTAAAGCAGCTTGTTTTAGCCTCTGAAGAAGCCTCTAGAAAAGTGCTTAGAGAGAATCTTCCCAAGTTATTAAATTCCCTTGTTGGGGAAGAGATTTCGGTACATAATCCACTTCAAGGCTGAGGCTCTTATCTCCCGAAATTCTCGTTCTCGCTCTCTTTCTCTTTCTCCTCGACTGTTGCTGTCCCTTTCGCTTGCTTAGCATGCAAATTTGATGGCGTTGGCCATAAAATGCAACTCTCCTTTCTTCTACCATTTTCCGGCTACGTTTTCATTTTCAAATTTCACTTGGAAAAATTTTAACTACTTTCTGGCAAGGCACTTGGTTACAACAACGCAAAAAAGAACCCCTTCTTGCATCCCTCCCGCCTCGTCATCTCAATCCTCTTTGCCATTGTTTGTCTATTTACACGAGCTCATTAACATTTGAAATGACTTTTTGCTTCGGTTGCCAGGGACGGAGAAGGGGACTTTTAAATGAGAGACGGCAGGGGCAGAAATTTTGCTTATATCTTTTTTCTGCGTCGAGTTATTTTAATGTTTTGCTTTTTGGCTCAGCAAACACTTGGCATCTCTCCTTTTTACTGGAACTGAGTCAGTCCTTCGGCTCTTTTAATTTCTTCCTTTTCGCATTAAATAAAATTTGCAAAAATAATTTATAACCAACAAATAAAAAGGGCTTTTTAAACATTTGCACAGCCTGAGTTTCATTGCGTAATACTCCGTGAACGAGAGGGGTATATTGGTTTGTTAAAAAACAGCAGAATATATATAAATAGCAGAATTGGAAAATACAATGATAAAGTTCGCTTGGTACCTTTTTAAAAGTCGGTATTATCCAAACTTTTTAACTTACAAATGCCATAATTAACATTTATGTGAGCTTATTCAAATAATAGAGAACTAGCTAGAAATAATGCCAATATTACTTACAACTAAATGAACTTTAATTTATATTGCTTACCATAAGGGATATTTCTTCTTCTACATTACCTTAAATAATTATTGTATATATTTTCTTTTATATTTTCCATCAATTCCAACCCGTCATGTTTTAATTGCAAGCCGAAACCTGAAGGGTGGCAGAAATTGCTGGAGTTGGGTGAATTCTTTCGCACTCATTTATGCTAATTTGCGTAATTATGCGCTCCATGAAATCACTCGGCAAATGCAAGCCCAAGTAAAAAAAATCTTCCTCAACTTCAGCATTCTTTGGTGCTTTCACTCCTGTTACTATTGTTGTTGTTTTTCTTGTTGTTGTTGCAACAATTAACAAACAAGCCAAAAGGCAATACAAATAACACATAAAAACATTGAAAAAGTTTCGTAACCCATTCCCCCTTTCGCTCTGATGGAAATGATGGAAATTCATAAATGAGTTGAGAAATGAAAGGCCTTTCAGGCCATCCATTTATTCTAACCATGAGCGCCTCCCTCTAAATTTTGACCCCCTTTATTGTTATGCCCCCACTTTGTCTCCATCAGTGTTGCTTAAGTAGCTGGTAAGATAATATGTTTTGTCCTTATTTATTTACACTTTTATATAATATTAATTAAAATTAATTGCAGTATTCATTAGCACTTATATTTTAGATGATTTTAATTAAGTAAAATCTTTTAATAAAATGTGACTATTAAAAAAAATAAAATTTTCAGGCTTAGTTGGTCGAAAATTTATCTCAAGACACAGAAAAAGTCAGAGTTTTTAAACTTAATTTAAGCTGGCTAAAAAGTAGCCAAGTATTCACCACACTCCCAGCTCCAATGCTCGTTATTCTCTTGTTTTTTTTTTTTCTAGAGAAGTTAGCTTCGTTTCTAAATGAGGCTTCACAGCTTCACGCCTTCTCCATCTCCTGCCTTTCAACCTCCCCTGATGCCCTACAGCAGAACACTCAGCAAGCAGAGTTTTGTTGAATGAATAATTGAGGATGGATTTGTAAGCGTGTTTTGGTGGCTTAATTATTTATTAACCGTTCGTCCAGTGGCTGCCAAACTGCGCTCCACATAAATTACGCCAACGGCCAGTGGAAAAAAGTCGGAATAAAATCCAGTTTGTGCCTTTCTATTGTGTAATTTTCAATTTGGCCTAACGAGTTCACCGCGGCGCTAACCTCTAACCCGATTTCACCCCAATTTTAAATTGCCCGGCTCACCGTTTTGATGTATGTAAATATTCTGACACGAGAGTGCCGAGTCCATTGACAAATAAAGTGTTTTTCCGAATTTCAATGCATAAAAAATGCATCGTTCGCTCTATTCGCATCTATTAATAAACGAATTCAAATTCTGTGTGCGTTCTATTTGCATATTTTATTTGGAGCGCATCAAATTTGCGCTGGGCATCCCATTTCATGGGAATTGATTTGTGATTTTATTGAACTCGTGAAACTCAATGCGAGAGAGATTTCAGGAGCACTTATTTAACCAAGTTTTGGAAAAATTCCCAATATTCTTAGACTTCAAAACCAAAAGAATATTGCAATTTTAAATACTAGAAGCATGGACTTTCTACGTTTCAAAGCGACCAACATTTCACTTTTCGGTTGTGCAGATAAAAATAATAAATTAAAACAGATTTTAAATGAAAGGTGGGGAAAAAAATAAAATAATCCCAACTATATGTAATACCACAGTACCAGCTGGCTAAAACGGAAACACCACTCAGAAAACGTAAGAAAGTTAAAAAGGATTGTTGCAAAAAGAAAAATAAATGTTAAACAAAAACTTATTTTATGAAAAATAAATTCTTACAAAGAAAATATATCCACGAATTGAACTGCTGAAGATAATAAATAATTACAAATCTTAAAATACAAGAAGGACAAACTATTAAAACGAAGACCTAGAGATGAATATGGACGACAATGTGTGAAAAAAAAATAAAATAATGCCAACTGAGTATAATGCAGCTGGGCATTAAGCCTCATGCAGGATATTTCAGAAAAACGTAAGTTAAAACGAATTATTTCAAAAAGAAGAAGAAATGTTAAACAAAAACTTAATTTATTAAAAATTCAATTTAATAAAATCTTTGGATCCGTTTTCATTACAAAAAAAATATATATATTCGAATTTAACTGATGAAGATAATAAATTATTACAGGTTTTAAAATACAAGAAGGATAAACTAATAAAAAGAAGACCTTCTAGTGATGAAAATGGACGACAATGTGTGGAAAAAATAATGTAATGCCTACAGAGGCATAAGGCAGCTGCCGAACATTCAAATACACATCATGCAGTATTTTTCAGATAAACGTAAGAAAGTTAAAAGGAATTAGTTCAAAAAGAAGGAGAACTGGTAAACAAAAACTTAATATACTAAAAATTGTATTAAATAAAATCCTTGGAGACTTTATCTTTTCAAAAAAAAACTATTATTCACAAATTGAACTGATAAAGATAATTAATAAATAAACGTTTTAAAACACAAGGACAAACTAATAAGAAGAAGACCTTTTGGAAATGAAAATGGACGACAATGTGTGAAAAAAAATAAAATAATGCCAACAGAGTATAAGGCAGGTGCCGAACATACAAGTGCCAGAAAGTACAACCTTAGGTAAACATTTAATGAGTAAAAAATAAAAGATGAACACAAAAAAAGCAGAATAAAATAAGATAAAATAAAATAGAAATAAATAAATTTTAGATGTGTGCAGCTCCGAACACTTCCTCGAACTGAATACTTTTTAAATGCCAAGCTAGTAGGGATAAGCAAGACATATTAATATCGATATAACTCCAGATATGTGAATATCGATATTATGACATATTTCTACATATTTTTTTTATATGGTCACACTTACACAAACTCGATACGGTATTTTTTTAAATATTCACAACCCTACAAGTAATTAAGTGGACTTTCATGGCTTGCTTTTCAAGTATTCAAGCCCCGTGAACTACCTTAATTTCGGTATAAATTTCTTTACAAAGGGCGAGAAATTTTTATTTTAATGGATGCCTTTCACATTCATTTACTTGGTTCGCAAAAATGCCCGTTCAATTTGGCTGATCGAAAAGAATTTCCGTGTTTTTTTCCATGTGTCTTGCATTGCCTCACTTATGTCCATTTTATATGCTTTCACATTCTTTTGCTGGCGCAATTTTTGTAGTGCTAAATAAATTTTGCCGGCAACAAAGGCTCCACTTTCGCCCAGCCACGCCTGCCCATTGGCCGCCACCCACTTTGGTGGGCCGAGCCTCGACTTGTCTGGCACATTTCGCCATTGAAATGCAAATGAAATTGAATTGTTAATTTCAAATAGAAAATCCATGCGGGCCATTCATTCAATATTGAATGTGCTCGCAATAAATGTAATGACTGGCACAGTTTTCCTCGCATTCCCGAACTCGATTTCCCTCCATTTTACCGCCGCCTGCTCGATGCTATATTTTTTCTGGCCTCTCTGGCAACGTGGAGCCAAAAATTGGCACGCAAACAAATTTTGTAGGAAACGTGGTCCATTATTTTTGGCCATGACAGTACATACTTTTTATATTTGGCATATATGCATATAGAATATGACATTTCCGCTTCCGCTTGTCGAGCCATTTGCAAGAAATACTCTGGAATCAATTTTCGCGGTGAATAATAAACATTTTGTTAAATGCATTAGGAATTATTGTAGATATAAGTCGGGGTAAGGAATAAATGGGATTTAAATGGGTTTTTATGTCTAAGTGTTTAACTAAGTGGATTCTTAATACTTTAAGGGTTGTTCTACCACAGTTCATTATATATTAAATCTAAACAAAAATTTAAGCGTACCTTCTTCTCGTTAATGGTTAAAGTAAATTCTTTTTCATTTATCATAGAAATATCTCAATTAAAAGCTTCATTAAAACAACAAAAACTTAATAGTTAAAAAATATACTGACTTCTTTTCCACTTAATAAATTCACATATTTTCCTCCTTCCCAATTTGTTTTTCTTGCCGTCTGACCCACTTTGGTTTTATTTTCATTTATAGTTTTTTAAGCCCCCTCTTAATGACACATTTATGGAAATTATTTCCCTTTTTCCAATTTCTGTAACGATCTTCTTTAATAAAATAAAAAAAAATGCCTTCAAGTTGACCCATTGACTCTGCCCCTTAACCCCATTAGACCCGCATCGAATCCCATTTTTTTCTGGGGCAACCCCTTAACCCGTCGCTGGCTACCTCAACAGTTTTCAGTGTGTCAAAACTAAACGCTGTCTGAACGTCGTTGAACACGTTGACAAAGGTCGAGAAGGTGTCCCTCTTTTTGCGCTGTATCCCAACCCCCTTCACCTGAACGACCCCCCTGTCGCCTGTCCCCTGTCCACCTGTCAAAGCGGGCGGAGTCTCTCTGCCAAAAGGGTGTGATTATGCCGCTGACACATGACACCTCAGCCACATGTATGAGTTTTTGGTTCTGCTTCCGTGTCTCTGTATGTGTGTGTGCGGTCAAAATGCTGGAACCCAAAAAGTGTTGTGGCAAAATATTGTGTACCTGAGCTTTACCTGGTTAGGTTTCCTTTTTTTATATATATACACTGCGAAATTTCATAAAAATATTTCAATCAATATTAAATGCATTTTATTTTATTTTAAGACTGTATCTGTACATTATAATTTTTTTTTGTCTACATATTTAAAACCAATTTAACTGCTCATAAGACTAAAGAAAGTATAGTTAAAATATATTTATAAATAATTTCTCGAAGACCTTTGGTCTCAAATTTTCTACCAGTGCATGTTTATTTATATGTTTGGGGATATACATATATATATATTTTTTTTTTTTGCGAGAAAACCCTTTTAGCACATGTCAAAGCATTTTGAACTTGTTGGCATTTCGTAACACTTTTCGTGCACTTTTCTATGACTTCGCGATAGGTGAAGAAGGGGTTGGTGGAAAATGGTGGATGGGGTGGCGGAGGTGAAAGGGCAACCTTCGGCCCCGCGCTCTTTACTCTGTTTGTTTGTTTGTTTTTTTGACCCCCCCCCCCCCCCCCCCCCCCTTTNTTTTTTTTTTTTTTTTTTTTTTTTTTCCCCCCCCCCCCCCCCTCTATTTTCTTCTGGACTGCGTTGTTTGCCTGCCTTCAAAATGCCATTTAGTAGAAAATTCAATAGAGCTTTGATTTTGTTTCGTTGATTCTCACAAAGTGCTGCCCCCTAAACTGGTTAGCACCGTCCTAAAACAGCCCCCGCATCCTTAACCTAGGGCTGGCCCCTTTTGGCTCCTTTCTCCCCACTCTTTTAGCCACTCAAATCGATTTGGCCGGCGTTCGTTTTGTTGATTTTTCGTTGCGTTTTTGTTTAGCGCGAAGGGGCGGCGTTGGTGAAAATCAAACTGTTAATTTGCGCTTTTGTCTGACTCTCCCACGATTTTCCCAGCCTGTTCCCTCACCTTTTCGATTTTCCCACCTGGGGAAAAGCACTTTGGCACGCCTTCCCCCCAATTGTTTGCTTGTTTTCGGGGTTAGCTTGGCGCTTTTTGTTTTTGCGGTTGGAAATTAATGTTTGCCTAAAGGATTTAATAAGTAAATGATTTTCGGTTTCCATTTGCGCCTAACGCCTCTCTTTTCGCAGTGCGTGTGTGTGTGTGTGAAGTGGTCCCAGCATCAACATCAACATCATCAATTTAAATTGAAAATCGGAAAAAGGATCCTTGGACCCAGTTTAGTTGCAGAAATATTCTTTGGCGTACGAATGGAATGCAAATGTTGTTTTAAAGAATTTCCAAGAGCTCGAGCCGATTGGAAATCTCAGTAAATAGCAACCAAAAATGGATGAAATAGGAAAGGATAATATATACATATTTAAAGCTTAAAAATTAAATCCAAAAAAATTAAATCAAAATTAAATTCACTGCCTTGCTTCTCTCGCAAAGTACTTTAAACTTTGTTTCTCTTAATAAATCACTAACAAATATTAATCAAAATTCTATTGAGTCCTAAAATGAACTTCAAATACCCAAAAGAAAATTAAAGACCGCCACTAGACCGAATTATAAACTTCAAAAAAAAAATGTCTCCATCATCAATCTTTGGTTCAAATTTGGTTTATTTTGAAGCGCTGTGGCTGGGCCAAAAAATAAAAATTCCTTGGGTTCAGAGCTTAACTATTAAAACATCTTATTAGATTTCTTTGATGGCAAAGTTTTAGATGGAGTCCCTGCTCTTAAACCTTCGCCCCATCGCCGGCAGACAACACACGATGCTAGTTACTTTACTTTTTAATTACTTTTGTGCAAAATTCATTTATCACTTTTATCCCAGCTCAAACTCAGACTCTTAGACTCGGGGCCGCTTTCCACTTTCCACGAGAAGATCTATGCGAAGGGCCATTTTTCACCAGCAAACTTTGAACACACATATACGGCTGGGAGGAAAGAGGAGCGAGGGGCTTTCCACACTTTCCAAGGATATAAAATTGAACTCCCTTTGGCTAGTCATCGTCCAGTTTGGCAGCTACAAAATAAAATCGCAAAAAATCACTGTGTGTGGGTGGCTGTGGGTCGGTGTGGGGGCAAAAAGAAAAAGTCAAGTGGAAATTCAATGATGCCATTAATTGGCCAAAGTTTTCACTTATGTTCTGATTTTTCCCAGCCGCTCCTTCGCTCCTCCCAATTTCCCTCCTAGCCCCCACAAGCTGGAAAAACTGTGCCAGGAAGTACGAATGTTGGTAGCGAACAATTTACGATTGCCAGTTGCAACTTTTGGGCCAGCGCTGCGAGCCAAATTGCATGAAATCAGTTTAGTCAGTAGTGCTATTCCTCCCCAGCCCCAGTCCCAACTCTCTTACCCAACCCTCTTCCCTCTTCCCCATCCAGACACGTGCCACGCCCCCTTTATCCAGCTGGCTGGGTAATTTATCTTGCAACTAAACGTTTCCTGCCCCAGCCATATGTGAGTGCAAGTGTTAGGATGGCTCAAATTCCGAGCTTTTTCCAAGGAGCAAGTGGAGCGGAGGGCATGGCCAGAGAATGATAGCTGACCCGACCAGGCCTTTTTCAAAAAAGAATTTTTGCATGAAAAATGGCCGCGTCATTAGGCGTTGACATGCTATAAACAAAAATTGTGTGAGGAAAAAATTGCACACGAAAAATGCAGTGAGAACAACTCATCAAATATTTAGTTGTAATGAGTTTTCGAAACTATTGGTCCTTACTTTGGCATTTACTTTGACTTTAACTTGTGTACAAACTCTAAATTCAAATACTTTTAAAGAAACAACTTATAAACCTATAAAATTATAATTATTATAAGATGTAATGGTACTTCAAATACCCAAATAACTTATACAAACTGTAGATATTTATTTAAACCTTTTAAATTGTAAATATATAAATCCTATATGCTTTTTAATATGACTTTTTTACGCCCTATTTTAATGCAAATTTTTTATAAATATTAAATAGTTTCCTATTGTCTTAATACTTTGTTCCTTTCAGTGCCGGGAGTATAGAAAACAGACACAAACTGAGTCAAACTTTGGGGCCCCCAGATTGATGACAGACTCCCAGGAAAAGCGGGGAAAATGGGGGGTGCAAAAAGAGTTGCAGCATTCACTGCAATGTCAATCGATGCTGCTCTTGTTTTTCCCCTCCACATTTTTCCACAGGTTCTCCGCTATTTTTTTCTTGTATTTTTTGTGGGCTACTTTGGCTATTGAAACTTTTGCCAACTTGAAACTATTTTCAGGCAGCAGCCACAGTCCCTCCAGCTCGACTAATAGCCAAAACTTTAAATTGTTCCTACCGCGGCCATATGAAAAGTCAGCGGCAGCGGCAGCAGCAGCACCTCCCCATTTTCCCACGGCGTCTGTGGAAAAGGGACACACGGAAAAAGAAAAATTTGCCAGAGAGTCGTTTATCTTCGAGCCCATAATGACAGTTTGGCAAAAGAGCTGGCTGCTGTGACAGCTTGGGGCAAAATAGGGGTGGTGGTGGGAATAGTTGGACATCTGAGCTAATGTTGATTGCGGCCTGACAGTTACCTGTGAACCAGTTTCAGGGGCCATTCTGCGGAGGCAAAGAGAGTGAAGATAGCTGTTGCAACTGATGGCAACATTTGTATGGATTTGCCGGCGAGACGTGAGGTGGATTTCTGGAGTTTCTAATGGAAATTACTCAATTTGCAGAGTAAGGATTACAAAACTAAATATGAAGGGGTGTCAGAGGGACACCTAAAGGTGTGCTGCAACATTTCTTATATCAGATATCATTGCATACTTTTAGACTTAATTTTAGGAGATTTCGTATATCGAAAGGAGCTCCCTCTTTATTTTATTTAATTAATTTTGCTAATAAAACCAATTGGTGATCTCAGCACAAGTTCTTATTATAATTAAAACAGCTATACAAGTATTAAAAGTTTAATCAGTTTTCGATGAAATCGAGATTGACCTGTGATTCGATTTCAGTTAACTTTAACAGCAAACTCCATTCGACTGAAATAAAAATTGAACTCATCATGGCCATTTCGAATTACTTTCGACCATTGCAATGATTGATTTACGATTTCTTTATCCCCCTTAAAGCAAATGGTTAACCCTCGAGTGGCCGTCCATGTCGCATTAGCCCCATCAAACTTTTATCGGGGCTCTCTAAGACTTATATGGCTATTGGCTGTGGCCTCGTAGCCATTAAACTTTTTTATAGGCATTACTTTGATTGCAGGCAGGCAGCGGGAAGCACTTGACCCACAGTTTTATAGCCACTGGCCGTGTGTGCGCCGGTTTGACATGCAGTTTTTGGGCAATGAAACTGCTTTGGCTTGACGCTCATAAATAACATGCAACACTTCAAAGAGCCAACAGCCACACATCGCATTTCACACATCACACAATATCCGGCATGCTGTTCCTCTTGGGTATTTTGCTACTTCTTGGGGCTTTCTCTTTCTGTTAGTGCAGAGGGAGAAATATTGGAAACAAACTGCATATATATAACATATAAGCTTAATTTAAAATTGTAAAAATAAAAATTATATCTCTAGAAGGGACGAAGATTTTCAGTTTCTAAAAAAGTTGTTAAAACATAAATCAATTATTTCAATGGCTAAAAGTATGCAATACCAAAACAAGTTCATTTTAAAATCATCCGTGTTTTTCTGAGATATTTTAATAATATTTTCATTATCTAGAGACTTCAGCAATGATCCCTGTAACAAAGCTATATTTTCCTAGTGTAGGTTCTCCTTTCTTCACTCCGTCCCCTACTAACAATCACCGGCAACAAAGTTTCAGTTGTTGTCATAAATTATACGACAAATTCGTTTGTCTTGAGTGGGAGCCCATATCCTTCCAGCATTTCCGCCCCACCCCGAAGTCCCTGCCTCGCAAAACAACCTTCTGCTCCTGCCAACTGCAATCATACACGTATTGCAGGCGCTGCACTGTCGTGTTGCATACTTTTGGGCACGGCCTGGAGCCAAGTGGGCGGGGGTCATATAGACTATGCAGCTAATATTATTTTATTGCTTGCGACTTAAGAAGCCGCAAAATTTATGCGACAACAACATGGAAGGCGTCGCGTCGTGAGGGTGTGCTACCATCATGACACAGTGCAGGCTCTCGAAACGTAAGTATGGGAGATTTATTTAAATTGAAAACTCACATGCTTTTATAGGACATGAACCATATAAACGACATTTTTTTATTATAAACATTATACGTTTATATATATATATGTTTATTTATATATATATCAAAAGATAAAAAGGTGAGCATTTATTAAAATAAAATAATGTCAGGGGTGCCACAGAAATTGTTGTGAAATGGAGCCTAGAAGTAGGCTTGCATTTTAATTGGTTTCACAATATTTTGCGTAGTCTACTACTCGGCATCAAAATAATTGTTTTAAAACCATAAAACGATTTTAGAAGCTCAGTTTCACAAGCTGGTTTTCATCCTGTGCGATACCTGTAGCCATAATAATAAAAGCCCAGCCAGCAGGTTGCCA
The DNA here is from genome assembly GCA_008042615.1 of Drosophila auraria. Lineage (NCBI taxonomy): Eukaryota > Metazoa > Arthropoda > Insecta > Diptera > Drosophilidae > Drosophila > Drosophila auraria. The sequence goes on along the minus strand of VNJW01008062.1, from coordinate 33,580 downwards.
TTTGCCATTTTCGCTGCCAATGCAGCATTGTTTCCCTTCTTCTTCTGGTGCTTCTTCTCTTTCTTTCGTTTCTTCTTGTTCTTCTGCTGCTGCTGCTGCTGCTGCCTCATCGTCTTCCTGCTCCTGTTGAGGGGCGAATGCAAACAAATTTGCATGCCGTCAGTTACTATTTTACTGCCAGCTGGGAGAGCTTCCAGAGGGCGATGGTGAGAAAACAGGGGAATATGGTAGTAAATCTTTTTGTGAGTGTGTGTGTGTGGGTGAGTTTTCCCCACTGCCTTTGCGGTTATTTCGTTTCGCTTCGCAGCAGGTGGAAAATGGAAATGGAAGGCCTGAAACTTCTGGCGAGCGTTGCCACATGGTGTAAAATATACGCCAAGAAGAACTACACGTGAACGAAGCACCAGAAGCCCCAGAGTTAGAAAGGGCACAGAGAGAAATTTAAGCAAAAGATCTTAGATTCCCAAGACAGTTCCCCAAGTTCTTGAAGAGCTTTAAACTTTTACTTTTAGAAAGTTAAGGTTCGAATAAGTTTTATACTTATAATTCACAATTTGTATAGTTTTCCCGCTGCCAACAATTAGTTTTTAAAATTAAATCACTTAGAACCAACTACGCTCAAGAAAAACTTAACTTTCTTTGAACATTTTCCTTCTAAATAAATTTAACAGGCATTTTTTTCCAGTGCTGGGCGAACACAAAAATCTCGAACGGCGAAGTTGGCAGATGGAAACAAAAGCGGCGCTCCCATTCCCCGAATTTCCTCCATGCCTTCACCTACCCCTCCCCCTCTATCTCCTCGATTCATTTCGCTGCACTTCGCACACGTTGCACACACGTGACTTGTTTATGTAGTTGAACTTTCTGGCTGCGTCAGTGGCTCTCAAACCCTCATAACCCATCCAACATCCAACAGGCTTTGCTTCATTTTCTGTTTCGTTAACTGCACACAGATACTGCGGCTCTAACACACATACAGGCACACAGGCAGGTGAAACAGGTGCACCTGAGTCGAGTGTGCAACTTTCTGCGCTTCTTTTTATTGATATTTAAACATTTTTTATTGTGCCCGCATAAATTTGGTGCTCATTTGTTCAAGGAGAATTTTGAGATGGCAGGGGAATTTCCAGTAGAAACTGTGACTGTGAATAATAGTAACAAATCAGGGTTTTTAAACATAGCAAAGTTTAAATTTTATAAATATGTATAGACACATATATTTTTTTATTACTTACAGTCACTTTTACTGTAAATTCTAAGATCAAATAATATAGTGATACATCTTATTTTTAATATAATGTCTAAGATGTTTGCTTAAAAAAAAATTGTACCAAATAATAAAGGTAATAAATTGAAAATAAATATGTATTGCTCAATTGAATTATTAAATTAAATAATATTTAATTATTAAAAACCCATAATTTTCCACCAAAGTATCATCTCTGCAAAGTCACTGGTAGTCACACTTTTCCCTGGCCTTGGCACCTTTTTCATAGCAGTAAAGACACAGGAAAAGTTTTCCACTCATTATGCTGGGGAAAACTTCTTGCCATCTCAGTAGTTGCAGCTGCTCTGTCTTAAAAAGATTTCCCTTAAAGTTTGCCCAGTAAATTTGAGGCAATCTTTAAGCCAACAAATCAAACTGCAGGAGAACAAACACAACCCTCGGCACAAAATGCCGGCTAATTTGGCATTTAAACGTCAAATGTCAATCACAACAACAAACCAAAAGGGAACTGGAAATAGAAAGAAGAAATAAAAATAGAATTCAAGGAAAATAGAGAAAAATGGAGGAGAGAAGCCAGCAGAAAAACATAATTGGCCACAAAACCAACTGGGAGTAGCAAAAAAAAAAAAAAGAAATAAAAAGAGCCACAGCACAAAATAATAAAAAAAAAATAATGGAGGAAACCAAAGAAAATTTGCTTAATGCCAACGAAGGAAAAATACAACCAAAAGAAGACCAATGCAATGCGATAGTTAAACAAGAAAAACTAAAAGTACTGCAAAAAGCGTGAAAAAATGAGCGGGATTGAAATAGCAAAGCATAAGTAAAGTTGTAAGCAGAATGGCACCGAGAAATCTGCATTCCTTATCCACAGTTTCCCGAAAAAAAATAGAAAAAAATAAGCAAGCACACACAAATATATGTGTGTGGCATATCTGTTTGCTGCAAGAAAATCGCATTTTCAAAGCGGGGAAAAAAGTGGTGAAAATTCCAGAAAGGATGAGAAAAATCACACGCCGCGCATTGCGTTGAAATGCAGCGACAGATAAAGCTAGGGGAAAATTTGAGGAACGAGGATTTACAAGGGAGTTGCAGCTTGCAGCTTGAAGGTGTGTTTTTGCTTACTGCAAATAAAATAAACACGCCCGTCCAAACTCCCAATCGTCCTGCCATCCAAGATAAAAAAAAAAGACAAAACGTAGCTCTCCTTTGCTGTCGTTAAGTCGAGAGGGCGAACAAAAGCTCAAGTTTTCAAATACTTTTTTATGCAACTTTCTACTCCACTAGTTTTCTGTACTGAAAAAAAATAGAGTTCGAGCTCTTGACTTTCTTTTTTTAAGAACTTAAACTATTATACTAAAACGTAAGATCAGTTCTTCTTTAACCCGTCCAGGTGAGAAGCTTTTATTACTAAGCTTATTGGAAAATAATACTTAGAATTCTTAACAGAAACTTAAAGAACATTTTCATAAATAAAAAATAAAGTTTTTTTACGAGTGCACTCCTCACAAATACAGCTTTATCATCATCAATTTTTTTATGGAACACTTGGAGGCGCTAGGAGCCGGAAGCTTTTTGGCTCTGGCCGCCTGGCTTTCGTATCTGCATCTGTAGTTATCTGTATCTGTATCTGAACCTCTATCTGTGTCCCGTCCCAGGCGCCGGCACATGCATAAAACATGCAAGCCATGGCATACCGTCGAAAAAAGAAAAATAAAAGAAGAAACAAACTGCAGATAATGCCGCCGCCAGTGGCCGAAGGACCAAAGGCAGGATCGGCCGCGTCAAAATTCAATTGAGGCTGCTGCCAAGGCGAAGGGAGATGCAGAAATGCAAATTAGAATGCCAAGCAGCACCGCCAGATGCCGCAAAAAACACAAAAGATACAGATGCAGATACAGCAGTCGAAGCTGGTGGCCGGGTGGCGCTGTTAATTGTATGCAGTTTCCTAGGTGTTGCTGTCCGTTTTCACCTGACAGGCCAGCCCCCGACAGACAGGTGAGGGAAATACAAAAAAAAAACGAACCTAGCAGAAGGCGGAGCAGCAGCAGAAAATGTTTTCCCCCGAAATTCTCAAGTGTTTTTCCCGCCAGCAAGGAATCCCCAGCCGAGAGACCCAAAAGATTCATTTTACTGAGGTAATTTTTTGTGTGAAATTCAACGGGGCAGGAGAGGAGGCAGCAGAAGTATTCATACATTAAACGGATTGCTTCCACTGAAATGGGTCAGAAATTAAACTGATTAAGGTGCCTCAAATGGAGAAAAGGTCTACAGGTACTCAAAAAAAAAAAGATGAACTCTACATGGGAGATTGGAATTACACACATTCTTTACTCTTGTTTTTCTCTTGAAAAATTTTATATTATTTCCACTCTGAATATTAAAGAATATTGATTTATATCATTTTTTATTAGCCGGCGAAGGTATTTTTGTTTGTTCTCAATATACACATTTGTTATTTTTATTCATTCCCAAAAATATTTATTTGAAATTTAATATACCTTGGGCATCTCATATTTCCAAGAAATTATTTTTTCAATATTCGTGGAATGCCTCTCAGTACAAAAAAATACATAAACTGTAGTGGAAAAAGTATGCATATTACAAATTCACCTTTAATTGCTATTTTTTCTAAAATAGTGACCTTACAGGTATTTTTCTGAAATTAATTTTGCGCTGTTTTATTTCTTAATTTTTGCCACGAAATGAAGGAAACATTTATTTAGTCTCATATTTCTCAATTTTCCTACAACTCTAGAAAGCTTCCTTAATTAATTTTCAAAGTCCTCAAAATTAAAAAACCTTTTAATTCAATATATAAGAGCATTCGCATTTCGTTAAATGCACTTATTTTTAGTTGGCTCACATTTCTGGGGAACTCACGTAATTTGCTTGTTTATCTGTGCGAGTTTTGTGTGCCTCGTGTGTCTGATTTAATTATTTCTGACACAGACAGATACTTTAGCCGCATAGCAACAGCCAGGGCAGAACAGGAGGGCCACTCACACATGGCTGGCAAATATTTGGCAAGGATCACTTTCAATTTTACGAAGGAAGAAGCCGTGACTGGAAGTGGAAAAAAGTGCTCAGCTTGTTCTGTTTCTTTTTGTGAAATTCAAACAACAGATACCGAGAAACAAATGTTGGCCCAGTCTTAAAATTGTGCACTGCATTGGCTGTAATTTTAAACTCAATTAAATTGCCATTTTTCGCCAAACTCGAATACTATGAACTGAGAGCTTGATGGTGTTATTGTTTATGGCAATTGTGCCTGGGAAATTGTTTTGGTCTAAGCCAGAAATTAAAAGGAAATTGAATACAAACAAAAGGCAGCCAAATCTGATTGGATTGGATTTTGGCCACACATTTGGCCTGCAGCACAATAATAATTAACAATACTGACAATGTGGTAGAGGGGCGAAAGGGCCAATTTGTCCGTAGGCCGGATATGAGGGAAGGTCTTAAGTCTCCGAAAGCCATAATTTATGTGATCCCCCGCATGCGAATAAAACCCGGAAATTCAAAGAAAACAAGCACATATTTTCCATCCGAAAATAGCAAATAAATGAGAATGACACTGACCCCCCTTCTCCCATTCCCTTCACATTGTTGTCTAGACTTCCGTCGAGACTCGTGTCTGAACGTCGCATTCGTTCTCCCTTCGATGCGTTGGCAAAATTAAATGGAGGAAAGTCAACGCACTTACAGATACTTAAGAGCATCCGGCAGATGCAGTTAAAAAAATATAACCAAGGGGAAAAATAAGGCAGGAGAGGCTTATTGCGAGCAACGTTCTGGCCAAATGTTAATAAACATTAATTGCACTACATTTCCCTTGAAAGCTGTGGGGAAAGGCTTCGCACAGATTTTCATTTCTGCCATAAAATAGCCAACAATGCCGATTGGAATGCTCTTTTCGGAAACTATAAAAAAAACACATTATGTTCTTACATTTACTTAAAGTAAATGTAATCTTGGTTCAAATAAAATCATTATTTATGTACATTACATTGCCGGTAAGCATTTAAGTTCTAAAAGTCTCAAGTACACCACCGACTTTTTATTACTTTTTTAGCTCCACAATTTTCCTTTATTTTTGTTGCCAAGCCAACAAGTTCACTCCCATTCACTATTTTTTTCTGAGAGCATTTAAACTTCGATCCTTCAGCAGTAAGGAATTACAACAACTACCAAAAAAATAGCGGAAACACGAGGAAAAATCTCTCAATTTTTATTTCTTTCCCTTTACCTCATTTTTTGTGTCTTTTGTCTTTTCGTTTTACAGTTGAGCGAATTTTCTTTTAATTAATTTTAAATGAATGTCGTCCGTTTTGGCGCGCTGCAAACTTTCGCAGGACTCGCAGGAGAGTCCAGGGCTAAGGTGAGCGGAGGCGGAGCGGGGAACTTTGGTGGACATCGTTGACTTTTAGCTTAATTAGCTTTCGGACGAGCAGCGTTTTTCGTGGAGTGGAGTGCACAGTTCAGTCAGGTTAGCTCCTGATTCGGCTGGAGCAGGTCCTTCGGCGCCCCACCGACAACAACGTGCGGCAATTAAATATTGCATTCTGTGGCAAGAGCTTCAGAACAATACTGCCACTGATGACGTCACAGAGGGTACACTTGGATGGGGTATGAAAAATAGAGAAAAGGGAAGAAAAACCAAGAGGCTTTCGAGACAGACAAAAATGGAGATAGACAGGCAGGCACTGAGAAAATTATCGTTTTTTTAACGGGATAAAATCATCATTGCAATTAATATTATAAACAGCACTTTTATTCAACAAATATAATATATAAGAGTTTTGAAATCAATTTTAAATGTGTCCAAAAGTATGCATAGAAATACTAAAAGCCATATAAATAAACTAATTCGTTTTCTAGACTCTATTTATGTTAAATATATTTTTTTCGAAATATCCATTAAATTTTCATTTTTAGTCCGTTTTGAAATGAAAAAAAAAACCCTTAATAAAAAATTAAATATTATTCCGGATTTTAAAAACATTTGTACATTCAAATACATTTCTTCCTACAAATTTATATCAATTTGAAATATTAAAAATTCTAAAATCTTCTTATCTAAGTTTAAGCATTGATTTTTTTTATCGTCTGTGGAGACAAACAGATGATGATGTCCTGTTTTTGTATACAGCATGTTGTCCTTTTGTGTGCGTTGCCTTTTGCGCTTTTATGCAACTTTGTTGTCCTCCCTGTTTTTGCTATTGTTGCTGCCGCTGTTGCTGCAATTGTTGCTGCAATGGTTATTGCTGTTGTTGCTGGCGTCGCAGCATGTGGCAAGGCTTTTGTTGCCGTTGTCGCTGCTGGCAAAAATGTTTACTTGTTTTGCTTGTTTTTAACATTTTTATACCGTTCACCCAAGCGGGAATGCGGGTATATTGTTTTTACAAAGATAATTATGCATGGAAGGGGAAAATATCCATTAAATTGTGGAGTTTTTGTTCGGTATATTATTTAAATTAGATGTTAGTAGCTGTGGTGATTTTTGTTATTTGAAAATTTATTTAGGAATAAAAGAAAATTAGTTGATTTAGTTATTGAGCTATTAAATATGTTAAATTAATTATATATAATGCATGCATGCATATAATGCCTTTATATTTCCTTTTTGATGTATTATAAAAATTAATTCGACAAATATTTAAACAAGAATAAATTAAGAAACTACTAAGTGTCCCTTAGTCGAATTTAGTCATACCGACTAATTTCTTTTTTGCCGTCATCTCGTGTTTTTGTTTCCGCTGTTTTTGTTATGTTTGTCGTCACTCGTTTGTTTCTGTTTTGTGTTGCAACCGCCCAGGAGCACCCCTTCCCTTGGACCAACGTCCAACCCCTCAACATCTCTAGTTCCACTTCCACTTCCATTCCTTTGGTATTTAACATTCATTTGGAATTGTCATGGCCCGCTGTTGGTCGGACGGCTCCTTCCTGCCCGACGATTATGTTGATTGCAGCCGAGTTCCGTTCATGCCGCAGTGTCCCCCGCATCCTGGCTCCTCCTTATTGTTCGGCTAACTGAATGATGGAAACTCCGCTCCGATCCTAACTTTATCCCCCCGGGTTTTTATCCACTCATTTAGCTTTTGTGCATTGACATCGCCGGGGCATAATGTTCATTATATCCTGTTGATCTGCCCCGAAAAGGAAGTGGCTCTCAGTGAAGAAGGGAGCTGCATGGATTTTAAAAGCAGACAGCCTGTCAATTGCATGCTTATGTCGAGCATAAAGCCGGCAGATTCCCGTTTGCAAGCCATAAATTGCTAAAGTTTTTGGCAGCTATTTCGAGAACATCTCTGTCAACCGATGGATTCGCCCCCTTGTCCCCTACACCCTTTTTCCCAGTATATATTCCCTTGCCCCATTCACTGCACCCTCTCGGCGCTCTGGGCAAAACATTTGCATTTTGGGCATAGACTCGTAATTTGATTTTTGACAAAACGCCAAAAACTTGTTTAGTTTTTGCACTCACTAAACTTTTGGGTATGTGTATTTTTCGGACAGGTGCAATTGAAGTGGAAGGGTTTGGAAAAACGGCAGCTACCAAATCTATTTCGAAAATAGGTTTAACCAAATTTTAAAGCCTTTTATAAAATTATTAAATATTAAATAATAAAATATTTAATGATCAAACCGTTTTTTGATTTCAGAACAGCTTGGGCATTGTTTAAAAAAAATTAAATTGTTAACTAAATTACAGTTTTGTACAATAAAATAAATATAACATTTTTAAGCTTAGATATGAGTAAAGAATTAAATTATACGGACCTTAAAAGTATTTATATTGATATTAAAAAGTATTTAAGATACTGGCTTTACCTCGTTAGTTATCTCCTCTTTTCGATTTCTTGTTTTATTTATACGATTCCCAGTCGCAAGTTCATCCGTTTTCCCTTCAGCTCTTCAGCTTTACCCCTTTCGGCGGACCAAAATTTATATTGCATACTTTCCAGCACGTCGAATTTTTGGCTCGCTTTCGAAAAACTCGCCGCTTTTCCGCTTCTCCCCCCAATGCCTTCTCGATTTTCCCACTTCGGACAGGATTCGAACGCGGCGTCGAACGCTGCTTCATTTATATTTCAATTTTGATTCGTTTCTTGTCAATCAGTTAGACAAGCGGCGCCTGCCCCGCGTCCTTGTTCCCTTTTATTTTGCGAACTTCGGACGGCTAAAAATGCGGCTGTCTGTGGCTTTTCGGCGAACTGAAAATGTTTCAACGTTAATTGAAAATTTATTGAGACAAATTGTGTTTTATTTACGCATTATTGACGTTCGGCCCGCCGTTTCTTTCGCTTTGTTTGCCTGAATTATTGGGATATTGGGGCAATGTTCTTGTTAACGATGATGAGGGAAATGTGAATGGAAATGGCAATAAAAATGAAAATGCCAACGGAATCTGAGCTGGATCAGTTGCCGCTTAATAACGCTTTAATGTGATTTCGGTGGGCTGCGCGGAACGGGGCAGACGGCAGCTTTTCACCTTTGACCGGCCTTTGTTTTTCATAAATTGCGTGATAAACATGCCAAAGTCATTACCGCAAATACAGTTCGTCAACATCATCATCTGTACTTTTAATTAATGCAAACAGATTTAACTCATTTTTTAACGCGGGCATAAAGCCGCGAGTGTGTGCGGCTGTGTGAGTGCGCTTAATCATGCGCGTTACAAGTTACATAAGTGAGGCGCTTCATGGAAATTGATATAAATCAATTGTCGCACGAATTTCGCAGCGGCGGAGCTGCAAACAAAGGTGACGAACGAATCCCCGCCACGTGTGTGGGCAAATAAAAATTAAATGGAATAATACTACACAAAAAAGGAAGGACAGGTCCATTAAAAGGGCGGCAGAACGATGAACGATGCCGCCATTGCCATTCCGGCGGCTTATGTCACTTCATTCGAAGCTCTATTCCCATGACAACTTCATGAATAAATTCCCCCATCGATCCAAGTGCGGGAATTAATTTATATGATATGTAAATTAATATGGAATATAAAAATTGTGCAATTAGCCGCCTGAATTGATTGACAGGGGATACCTTCTTTTTTTTTTGGCACGCCAAAAAACTATCAGCAAATAATTTTAGAGAAGCTGATTAAATTATAATTAAATGAATACATATTGTGACGGTGCTCTAAAATAAATGGAAATATGCATTTAAAGTGATTTTGAGTGGAAATCATTTTCCGGGGATTAAGCTGGAGTTTAGGCGGAAAGGTATTTAAATAGAAAATATATTTTTGATTGACTTTTTTAGGTAATAATAGTACAGGCAACCTGCCATTAATTTAAGCTTAATTTAAATGTATGAAATATGTTCAAAAACTATTCTTAATGGGAAAGCTCAAGTACCTATGGCTAATATAAATTAATTAAATATTTAGAGCTCTTTATTTAATACAAATGAATACTTTAAAGTGACTTCAGCTTACCCAAAGACTACACACAAACACCTATTAATAATTCTAGCAGAAAAAGTGTTGCTAATTTATTAAATATTCAAGAAACCCTTGTAGACAAACACACACACTTTACTGATCCCTGGCGGGGCAACCAGCTTCGTAATCAATCAATTCCCACTGCTCGCTCTCAATTCAATCGAGCCCGATATTTCCATTTGAAAATTTCAGCTGCTCAGTCAGTCGACGAGGCTCTTTCCACTTGATTGCTCTCCACAATCCACAATCAATTTGTTAGGCAACCAGGAACCAGCAGCAACCAGCCCAGAGGGACACCACTCACACAAATTATTTAATTATTTATGCAAATAAATAACTTTATATTGCACTTAATTTTATTTTTTTGCCGCCACGTGCGCGACGTGCCAAAGTGAGGGAAAAAAGATTTTTATGCCAACTAAAGGTGTCAAATGGACTTAATTCATATTATCATTTTCAGTGCGAGCACGCCTCCTTTTTTTTCTCTCTGTCTGTGACATTTATTATTTATTAGTTGCACTTAAATATTTTATGCACACATTCTGTTAGTTTTTTCATAATTTATAAATTGGCCAATTGTGCGTGAGGGCTTAAAAAGCGTTTGCATTTGCGTTCAAGTGCGGGGGATTACGTGAACATCCATATACACCTGACAATCAATTGTCGCACTCATTGCCCCACTGTGCGTTCAGGGGCATAATGAAGTTGATGCGCCATTGTTCCACGCCTGTCAATAAAGTGTCAATAATTTATAAAGCAAACAGAAGTTGTCCCTGGCATAATACCATAAACAGTGCTGAGAGAGACGGAAAGGGCCCCGTCCGGAACCAACTCGGAATGAAAAAGTATCGCTTCTAATGCAAATATTTGCCTACTGTGCTCGCGACTGCTCGCAGTGCTCGCTGGCAGCTCGATGTTTATTTAAAATTTATTAAAAAACAAGCCAACAAATGTTTACAGCCCAGAGGGAAAGAGAGAGGTGTATATTATATGATTGCCATTCATGTTGACATACTTATAGCTCATCAATGTCTGTCTGCCTGTCTGACTGTCTATCTGATGGGATTGATTCAATTCAGATCGAGCGTTTGTTTGCCGAGAAGCGTGTGCTGCGTGTAAACACTGGCAATTTAAATAATTAATCCATAAATATTGTATATTTAAAGCGAGCGAATTGATTATGGCCAAGACAAGACACTCGAGCTGCACGGTAAAGTGTTTTTCCTTGGCCAGGTATTTGAATAATTCAATTGTAATTACGATATTTGAGTAATTAAGCAACGGACACCGAGCCAGCCAGTCAGCAGCACACAGTTGAGGTATTTCGGCTGGCGAGGTGTTGGTAAATTATTAAATAAGTGTTGGGAACAACAATTTTGCAGTTGCAAAATGCTATGCTATTTAATTGGGATTTCTGGGTTGTGGTTGCAAGCGCTCAGCCTGGTAATTTGGCTGGCATGGAAATTAATAGTGGTTTAAATGCGAAGAAATGCACTGCCAGAGAGTTTAGTGGATCTTAGGTGCTTAAAATTGTATTTACAATAAACATTTTAAGCCCAAGCTGACATATATTTCGGTTTATTTTAATTAAGATAAAATATTAATTAGGTGCATAATGTATAAGAGAGTTTAGTAATTAAATAAGCATACCTATTTATATGTAAGCGCTAAAATTTTAATTCTCCTTCTTCAACTTTCTGCCAAACTGCCGCCAAAGTTCCCTTGAGCCTACTTAATCCCAAATATTCAATAATAAACCACAAATCGCACACAAATGCCCCGGATTGCGCCCCTCAAAGGATCACAGAACACTGAGCTCTGAAATCGGAAATCTGCCAAACCGAGAACCGCAAAGTGGTCGCCGGGAAAAGTGCTGTAAAGTGCAGCGAGGCGCGCAGCTCATGCGACTGATTAAAAACGCGCGCCTTCTAAAACTGTCAAAGAGCCTTTGGCGCGGATTTTATGATGAGAAAAACTTTTGAAGCGAAAGTGCGAACGCGCTGGCGCTGTCATCGTCGTCGTCGTCGCAGGAAGGCAGGCAGGTTCTGAGAAATTAAAAGGGGAAGTCCCTGAAAGGAAGTGCCAAAGGGGGGGCGTGGCAAATAGGTAAGGGGGCAAAGCCGCCAGGTGCGAGTGCATGGGGTCCCCTGTTGAACCAGTAACCGCTGCATTTTGTCCTTTGTAATTAAACTTTAGAGCTGCTCTGATGAGAAATCTCGAAGGAAAGCGTCTGCCGCAGTCGCAACCACTGCCAAGGTGCCATGGAGACAATCCAGGATCCAAGACTCCCCAGGATCCTAGAGCAGTCAACGGCAGACAACAAACAATGGCGATGGCAGAGAAGGCCTTTCTCTAATTCACAGCTAAAGGCAAAACAATAAAATATGAATAATAGCTGGATCGAGGTTTTGAATACTCTGCAGGTAAAGTATTTTAGATATTTTAAATAAATATTTCAAATAAATTTTAAATATTTAGATAATTATATTTAAGTTGCTGATAAAAATAAGTTCTTGGACAAGATTTAGCAGTAAACAAATTGTAAGAAAATAAAATGTTTTGAAAATAGAAGCCCCAATTCCTTAGGAAATATCACAATAATATTACTAATATTCTTATTTAATATTATATTTATATAAATTACAATATTTTCTTTTAAAAAACTTCCATTAAAAATTAAAACCAGAAAGAGTATCACAATTTAAGCTTCTTTCCCCGAAAGCAGGACCATATATCGGCATATGCACTGCCAAGAGTGGCACTCGAGTGGCGGAGAGAAGACAACAATAGAGGCGAGAATCGAGAATGAGAATTGTGAGAGCTGTGGGGAATGCATGATGAAAAATGCGAGACGAGCAGAGGACAATGGGTGGAAAACCTGGTGAAAAGAGCAGCCGACGAGTGTCTTATTTTAGTTATGGCAGAGAGCATCCGTCTGGGCCCCGAGGCCAAAAACTGCCGAGTGTCTAGAGCGTGGAGAGCACGGCTCAGCGACTCGAAACAAAAGTGCAACTGGGCCCGGGCTCTTTCCCTCTCGGAAAGCCCAAAGAAGTTGCCGCAGATTTAGCATCCAACTTACAAGCGAAGGACAATTGCCGAGGAGGCGAGTTGTGGTGCTGCAAAAAGGACTAAGGACAAACTGTTGCCGCATTGCTCATGCTAATTGAAAGCAGAACAACAACTGGAATGGCGAAAAGCGAGGGAAATGGGAAAGCTAAGCGCTGCAATTTGCACAAAAAGAAATTATGCACAGCACCGGGCCGGATGGGAAAATAAATCTGTGCAGCTGGCAAGGGAAAAAGGTCCCTGGGAGAGGTAGATGGCCACTCAGAGATACCCTGGAAATTAGAAGGTGCCGTGGGAAACAATTAACGGAAAGGAAAAACAATTAGACAGCTGCAAAGATGATAGGAAAGGTAGTCAGAGCGCAGGAGTTAATAGGAAAGGCAATCAGGGAAGTAGGACAAATCGGTTGAAAGGAAACAAGCTAAAATAGAATAATAAAGGAAAAATGCAAGAGATGGTTGGATGGATTTATTGAAGAAGGTAATAAAGCCATTAAAAATGCTACAGTAAATTATATAGGAATATTGATATTAATCCTAGTAATTTTTTTTTTATCTTAACGTAAGTATACCCCTCAACAATACGACTCATCTTGGGCTAACAATAAAAAACCAAGATACTACTCTGCATAGACAATGACAAAGGGCAGCTAGCACCGGGAAAAACAGCCCAGAATCTCTCCCCCCCGGTCACCATCTTAACCCCTAAGAAGAACCGAGCTGCAGAAGTGCGAAATTGTAATAAAAAATGCAACGCCACGTGGCAAAGGGCGAAGTGAAGGCAAACCCGAGATGCCAGATCCTTCCACAAACCTTGAGGCGACTTTGGCAGAGCTAAGGTTAAGGGGAACTCCCCTCCAGGCCCGCTCCACACTTCAATGGAGTTGCTTAAATCTAATTTGGGTTGGCTCCGCCTGCGTCTTGCTGCCTTTTGCGGCATTAGCTTGCCCGGCACGTGTTTAAGAAATTATCCTTGCCAGTCAACGAAAAAGGAAAGAGGAGAAAAATTTCAATTGCTGGAGTTTCCCTCGCGACTCGAGGGCTGCGCTCTGGCTTTTCTTTTTTATTTAATTCTTTTTGCTGCTCCCGCTGCTGCTTCTGCATTTATGAAAAATTCATAAAGGATAATGAGCGACAAGAGCGTGTCAACGAAGAGAGAGATGAGCGCGGAGAAGCGGAGTCGGGGCCAAAACGTTTTGCCGCGCCAGCGAGCAGGCAAAACGGTGTGAAGCAAGGACATGCAGGAAACTCTCTGCACTGGACATCCTCCAGCCCAGGAAAAAAAGGGAGAATTTCACTCCTGTTGCATCTGGCGCTAATTAAAATCTCGCCGAGCCATGCTCTGATGGGTTGCCATGACAGCTAAGCGTGCGTCCTGCCGCCGAGGACGACGAGGCGTAATGGAGTCAAAGGTGTTAGATAAGTAGCTGAGAAAAATATAAAATATATATATATAATAAGGGAGAAGAGAATAAAGACGGGGATGCGGGGACTTTACATTGGCCACTGCAGTTGACAAGTGGAGCAAACAAACACGGAAAACAAAGACAAGGCACCCGCATTCCACACATTTTGACTTAAACTTTTGCCTTAGGCTGACACGCGGAAAAAGAGAAAAGAATGAGGGCCTTTAAGGGGACATATTCCCCGTTTAGTTATTAGGTTAATAAAACAAAAGTGCGGGGCACAAAACGAAACACACAACAAACGAAGCTTACCTAGTTGTAAGTTGCACTGCACTCGGAAAAAGATGTTAGGAAAGGCAAACGAGGATTAATTTATGTCTTGTGAACGCATCTACATTTTTAACATATATTTTTGTGATTTTCTCTCTCTTTAATTTCATCAAAACCTTTCTTATAATTTAGTTTATCATTATTTAAATATTTGTTCTCTAGAGTTACACAGTGCGTATGCGCAATATCTTAAACTTGCCTCTAATCAGTGCGAAAAAAAACTCCTTACTACCAAATCATCAACCAATAAAAGAAGTAATATTTTTCAAAAATAACATCAAACTAAAACCCCTTTTTGCTTAGTGTCTTACAAGGTTTTTTTCATTCAGCTTCACTGGGCGTATGCGCAATATTTGTATGTGGATTAACAAGCCACCGCCGCTAAAGAGCAGCATATGAGGGCGAAAAAAGGCGGGGCATGGTGCGCGGGGAGTGCGTAACTAAGACAAGTGTACAGTTGACAGTTGACAGCGTGGCAAGAGGGGAGGGAAATACCTGACACAGAATGAGAACGGACAAAGAGCGGATAAAGTGTGGACAAAGGTAACCAAGGTGCTGCAACTCGGTTCCGTGGAAATTCCAAATTCTTTGCTCTTGGCCGGCTCTTGTTTTTGCTTTGGGCTTTCCTTTCCTTTTCGCTTTGGCAATAGTTTTCCACATAATTTATGTTCTCCGTTCGGGAAAAGTTGTGTGCGATATGTGCGCTATATAAATGCGAGCAGCTCGTGTTATCTCTTTGGTTGATTGTGTGCGGTAGTCGGTATGCGTTGGTGTACATGTGTTGGCTTTAGCTTTTTCCTTTGAAGGGAACTAAAACCACTGTGTGAATACTTCTCTTTATATAACTTGTTAGTTTCATATTAACTCAAGGGTAGCTGGCTTTAGAAATAAGCTTGGAGGTAAACCGGGATCCTTTTTCTAAATTAAATAAATGTAGAACTCTTTGCCACTGATGTTTTCTGATATTAATATTAAATACATTTCTTTGGAAGGAAACCTGGATTAATTTAAATGAATGCAATATTTAAATATTATTTAGAAATCTCTAAAAACCTAACTCTGTTTAACTCAATTTAATCCCTTGTTGCTGGGCCTTACTTTATTCCATTATTTTGCTACCACTCGCTGAGCACTTCGCCTTCGGGGTCAGTTCACTCTGCACTTTAATCATCAGCCCCGAGGGCAAGTGCATATATCTCCGGGCTTGTCTCAAGGCATTTCCCAGATTCATGTATCTAATTGATTTGGCTTTCCGCAGAGAGAAGGACGAAAGAGGGAGAAGAGCACCCGGCGGGGATGCGGAATGGAATGCCGCGAGCAGCCGTAATAACTCGAGTGCTTCCAGCACTTGGCATATCCTTCATCAGGATCCTTCATCCTTGGGTGGTGCAATCAAAGCGAGCTGTCTGATGGCTGATGCCGGCGACATCTTAAATGATTCAACACCTTGAGCTTGGCCGGATGATAAGATCCGCCAAGGAGGACGGACATATCAATCAGGGGAAGGCACAACGCAGTCATTGTCGTCGGATCTCCGTCTCTCTGTGGATGCGTGAGAAAAATTGCGTTGCATTATTTACATGTGCGCGCGGGAGCGCCTGAAAGCATGCTTTAATTTATTTTAATTCATTCCCTCGCCACGCCCAACTCCGCGCTTCTCATCGAGTTGTCGTTGCCGTCGCCGAGTGATATGTAAATATGCAGTTACGCGCTTACTTTGTCGTGCAATTACAGTAAACCAAGCATATACACCATACAGCTCTCTGGAGCTGCTCCGCAGTTCCTCCTCCACAACCAGTCCCAGTCCATCAGCCTTCATCATCCTGTCTCTCACCCACCAGCACCACCAACATCTCCGTTTCCATTTCCACCCCACCTTTCCCTGTCATCGGAGCAAACACGAGGGAAATTCTTTTGCTAATGCCAGACACATCCGTTTTTTATTTGATACCCTTGATGACGAGGTATCATAAATGGGAGTGAAATTTTTAAAAGACTGAGGAGGAAGCAGGAAAATGCTTAATAAACTCTAGCACTTTCTACAAATTAATATCCTTATAAATAATAAAACTAAGAATAAATACATAATTATAGAGGCTTGATTTTTTGCTAACTTCTTCAAAGTAAAGCGCAATTTCCAGATTACTCTGAGATGGCTCTGTCTGTGATAAATTCGAGGAGATGAGTATCCTGCAGTCGTTATTACTTACAACTAATACCACTCCCATTTCACAAGTATTAATGTCGTTCGGCGACACAAAAACGAGATGAGAATCTTTGAGATGTCGGTGGCTTATTAGCCAGGCACTTTCACATGGCTTCACACACCTGTAATGCCGAGCTCGTGTAATTCCCCAATGTCTGGGAAGCAGTTCCCAGCCCGCTGATTGACTTCCGCCATTCCCGCACCTCCTGCGAGTGCCCTAATCGATTTTGCACCCAAAGGACATTTTGCCGTGATTGTGTCTGCGGTTTGTTCGCTGCCTTTGATTCCTGGCATTTCTTTCTTGTTTTTTTCCTTTCGTTTTTTTATTTTTTTGTATTTGCTTAAGCGCCTGTGTAAAAAGGCGTTCACATTTCTAGGAAATGGTCTTGCCTTTGCGGTGTTTTCAGCTTCAATTAGATATGCGTATGCTGTTTGTTTTTAGGACTTTGCCACGTTTTTATTGCCCAGAAACGCAGACGTGCCCTGTGTGTCAGGTGGCGGCGGCGGCGGAGTTTTATAAATTTTGGAATAACTTTCATAACTTATGGTGGCCATATAAGCGGGAGCCGCCACCTCAATGCAACAAATGCCATTGTCTTGTCACACATGTCGGATGCTGTCTGCGTTTGATATTTGAGTTTCTCTCCAGCGCTTAAAACGATGCCAGGGCATAAAGTTCTCCCCTTTTCCCTTTTTCTGAACCGTTGGTTGGAGCGAAATCGTAGGAGTCGAGGAAAGTCGCAGGTAGAGCTGGGGAAGCTATATCCCCGCTTCTCGTAATGTGGTTTAGTGCTTGGTTGACATGTTTGTACGGCGTGGACTTATGGCTGAAGGTACACAGAGAACTCGTGTCTCCAGTCTCTTTTCTGTGGCACTGTGTGTGGGTTGATTCCACGGTTGGGTTCCCTCATACTGAGCAAACAGAAATTTGTCTAAATTGGTTGGCTAAGCTGCGGTCCAAAGGGAAAAAAGAGAAGGCTTTAAAGCGGTTGGAAAATTGATTCGATTCAACTAGCTGGGGGCGAACTTTAAATGAGTTTAATTCAAATTGTTCAGGGTTAATAGAAAGAAAGAGAGAAAACCATAATGACCCACATAGATAAGCTGTAAATAATGGGCAAGTTATGAAACTTTATCATTTTAAATTCATTTAAATAACATAGTTTAATAGTTAGCTTTGGGTAAGAAGTTAAACATGATTTATGTGGCTCTAATATTAATTTATTTGGGAAATATATTTGTGAATTGGCCATAAAATTTCACTATTAAATATATTAACCCAGGAAAATAATAGTTTTACCTTTTTTAATAAGATACGAGAAAGAGAGATTAGATTCTGAGAAATTTTTAATGTTTGCTTATTTAATAAATATTTGATTTGTGATACTACATTTAAGAAAAAATTAAATAATAATGCTTTTAGCTAAGAATTAAGCCAATAAGCCTTTTATAATAATAGTAAGAATAGGCTTAGTTATAAATCTAAACACAAGACAGATTTTCTTACATAAGCTATAGGCCACGGTAGCATGTAAAAGAGCTGCCTTTGCAGCTTGTACCACGCATGTTTTCCCAAACCCGCTTCTGGAAAAACTTTTGAAATTCCTTTAAAGTTTCACGAGGAGACTTTTGCCGGCTGTCAGAGGCAGGCCTTTAGTCGTTGACACTCACCTTTGGCCCCGGAATGTGGGAAAATTTGTTTAAGCTTTGCTTCTGCAACGATTTTTAAACTCGCCTCCTTCGGCTTCGGGCTCGGCTTGGGCTTTGGCTTGTTTTGCTTGATTTTTTAATGATTTGTATGTTTGGCCGCCACTACTGAGCCACAGGCGGTTTGTTTGCCTGTTTGTCTGTTTGTTTGCAGTGTGTTTGAGCAAATTTGCTCGCCAACTCACTTTCATGTTTAATTAAAAGATAACACATACAGGGGCGCCGACACACGTGTGTTTGCTGTGTGTGTGTGTGGCAATGATATGACAAGTCTTAAAGCATTTGCATCGTTTATCGGGGAAAACTTCTGCCCTCCCCGGCAGCCGCCCTCTTCTGGATTTGGGAAATTTATGCAATTTGAGTTTGTGTCCGTCTGTGTGAGCTTTGAGCTCTGCTGCAGCGGTGTGTGCGTGCAATGTTCCGGAAAATATATTTCCCAAACTCTCACGGAACTTATCTCCTTTTCGGACGAGGAGGAGAGAGAGTGAAGAGAGGTGCCATGGCTACGTGCCGCTTATCGTCATTATAATTGAAAGCTTTAAAAATGTATGACCAACTTTTCGGCTATTTAGCATATCAAATCGTAAAATGCGAACGAGAGTTCCAGGGAAAAACTCGCCAAGCACGCAAATAATTATATTCCGCCACTCGCAAATAAAAAACAATTTCAATTGGCTTTTACGACGCGTATTTTGGCTTAATACGCACTCTGCGAAAACAAAAAAATGCGTGGCTAGTTATAAACGTAGAGATTTAGAAAAATAAAAAATGTGTAATATTATTCTGTAGTTTATAAGGAAAGGAAACTTCGATTTAAGATGTCAGGTAATAGCTTAAAAATTAATAGAAAAGGTGATAATAATTTTAAACTAGCATTTAATGAAGAACGCAATTTGATTTTCCCTATTCTTTTATTTATTTTGATATTAATTTTTACAAAATTGCTAAGAAATTGTAATTATCAATAAATATTGCTCATCTTGTTTAGAATTAGTTTTATATTTTAATTTAGTTTAGAAAAGAGTTAAGTTCATTTAAATGCTGTATTATTTTCAGAGACGTTTCTTACTATGTTATTTCCTTAAAAATAATAAAATGGTTTCACGGTTACTAAAATCCTTTTGGTCGATACAGACGGAAAAGCTTAAAAATTCAAGATTTTTGGGCCTTAATTTATTTTTCTATTTATTTATACACCCATTTGCCGAATTTTATTTTTTCGAGTGCCACTCCGAGGGCCATCAATTAATGTCGTTGCCATAAAAACTTCTATAAAGTGATTGACTGTCCAGTTCGCCGAGTGGAGTGAAGTTGACTGACCCCTGACCCCCCTGAAGCCACCTCAGGGCCCTCGCCAGGCCTCCTCTAGGCCTCACAAATGGCCAATCGGCAAGTTGGCATGTTGAAATATTTAAAGCCGCTTAAACAAATTGTGGTCTGGTCATGCGGTGACTTGTCAGACAGTAAAACATTGCGACGAAAAGTGGGTGGCGATTTCATTACGTAGAAAATCAATAAGACCGGCCGGGGGGGATTCAGGGGGTGCGCATTCGTAATCTCCACATAAAACTCTCTCTCTCGTTAGGCGCATTAAATTACAAATTCCATTTAAATGATTATTAAAGCAAGTATTTGCTAATTAATTTACTTGCTACGCACAATGCCAGGACGCAATTAATAAATCCAAATGAGTAGCTACATTATAATCAGGACTCCACTTGGGCACCCGACAGACCGACTGCCGAGCAAAAGAGCTCGGACTTCCGAGCACCCTGTAAAAGTCATTTCGCGTTCGGATTAAACATTTAAATGTTTTTATTGGGCGGGTCGCCGGGCGTGAGGCGTGAGGCTCTCTCCAGGGGTCATTAAGCTGGCGCGGAGCCTGGCATGGGGGAAGTATGTTAATTGCGTTCGGCATTAAAGAATTATCCGGATTTAAGGCTTCATAAGATTTAATGGTGAGGTTACTAATAACAAATGGATTTAAGTAAAGTTTGAGACGGGGAAAGCTCTCATCGAGCCTCATAGGAGATTGTTGCAAAGACTTAACAAGAGATTTCCTAATAAAAATAATTGTGTTTGCATTTAGTTATTATAAATTGAAGCTAAAAAAATATATTCAATAATAACAATATTTTTTTAGTTCATGTATTTGTTTTTTACCAACAAAAACGGCTTTGAATTATTACCAAGAATTATTACCGAAAACTAGACAATAATATATTTCTTTGTCATCTTTAACTGTAGAGCTTATTTGATGGTTTAAAATATTATTAACAAATTAATAATAAACCAAATTACTTCAAGACTCTTACAAGCAATAAATTTCAGAACATTAAATGCTAAGAATGTCACAAATATTCCAAACAAAAGTCAAGTTTAAAGAATGCAGCCAAGTGCTTTCGTATTCCTTTTAACTCAAACCCACTCATCCGATTCAATTGCAGTGCAATTGCACTTATATTGCGGCACAACTGAACTCTCCACCTCATTGTGATGGAGTCGTAACAATCTACCCTTTGTTACCCCTCGGAAACACAATGAATTACAGCAGTGCCTCATGACCCCGGCACGCTGTAGTTCTTATGAATAATAAAGCAAATAATCTGTCAGCGTCGCAGCCGCCTAGCCGAAAACCAGAGGCCACCACCGCCGCCGCCATCCGAAGCCAAACCCAAATCCGTAGTCGGAGTCACAGCCGGAGAAATGGAAAGAGAGGGGGAGAATGGGGAGAAAAGGGCAAGAGAAAGAGAAGCCACTACAGCCGGGGAATGTCAGTGAGAAATCCACAGCGACAAACGACTCAATTCGTGGGCGAAATTCGAGTACTCTCAGTCGCCGTTTGCTCTGTCTGACAAATCAAAAAGTGGGCTACACAATAGGAAAAGAATATCAAATTAAGTGGTCATCAATTTCTGGTGAAACTGTTCCATGTGTAACGATTTAATATCACATTTAAATATTATAACAAGACATATTTTTAATTGAATATATTAATTGAGTATATTAATCACTTGAATATATTATCAAAACAAAAAGGTTTGAGAATACGCATTCCGGAGACTTAAAAACATAATTAATGAGACATAAAAGTATGCAACAATATGCTTTAATCTGTTAAAATGTAACATTCTTTTGGGCTTTTCATTTAATAAACTAAAATCCCTTGATCTGTGCCAGGTTGATATGACATTATCACAGTAAGCCAATTTGCGTAACTATTTTCTCTGTGCAGGGAAATTTGCGGGGAAAAGCGGAAAAGTGAGACGGAAAAAAAGGGGGAGTCCAGTGCTAATAACACGAAATCCGATTTGAACGTTGGACCTGCGTGTGATAAAAGCAACAACATCACGCAGTCTGCGGTTGCCTTTTTCCGTTTCGTTTCATTTCGTTTCGTTTGGTCCTGGTTTTTGTGGGAGCGAGAGCCGGCCCGTGCCACGCTGCGTATGCGTAACGTGCGTTTTAATGAAATATTGAATTTTATTGCCTGCGTGCCCAGGACGCGCTGTCAACAACTTTCGGCGCTCGGCCTCGGTCTGGAGCTGGGTCTGGTCCAAACAAAAGCTGGCCCTGACTCGCCCGCTTCACAACTTGTCACTGCCTCGAGGGCTGAGTTACACGGCAAGAAGAGAAGTTATTTAAACAACTTCCTATATTTACAACAGAAATCATTAGTGTTGCTTGTTTTTATAATTTAATTTTCGCATTGAAAACACATAACCAAAAGTTACTAATGAGTAAGTGATGTATTTTAAAACTCATTTTAATTTTTAACTAGATAATTTCCATGTTTTTTATTTTTTTTGTCAGCTTTAAAAAAAAAGTCTGAAGCCCTGATGTTTTATTTTTCTGTAAACAAATACAAACAAAAGATACATTAAAACCCATTGTTTGACCAATTGCAAATTACATATCCAATTATTTATTTATTTCAACTTGTTCATCAATAGAAAATAATTGTTATAGTTTATTTTTTTATTAAAGATTGTTATTATTTGTTTTCTCTGTGCCGGAGATCCGTTACACCGCGCCCTCATCCTTAACCTCTTAATTTGATTCGTTTTATTTGTTATGCAAAAACTTGAAGTATATTATTATTACCCATATACGGCAGCGCAGGGACGACTGCCCTTCGCCCCGGTAATTTTTTACTTTTTGTTGCGCCTGCCTAATAAAACAATTTATGAAGCCCAAAGCGCGGAAATGAATTGTTAACCGAATTTTTTGTTTCGAAGCTGGCGGCGGAGAAGGAGGATGATTTTGTCCATGATGTTGTTGATGAGTGGGCGGTGTCTTTTGTTTATGGTCACTCAGACCACTTTTACTCGCTTCCTTCGCCCCTCGCCGCCGTGGCACACGTAAACGCCTTTTGCGGCATTGTGAAATTTCCCAGAGCGCCCATAAAAATGAAAACCGCCAGAAGGGGCAGATAACAAGTGGCAAAGGATGGGGTAAATGAATACCCGGGGAAGTGAAAGTAAGGGGGGCGGGAGGAGGAATGCAAGGTGCATACGGAGCTGCTTCCAATTAAGGAGGCTTACATCCTTCGGAAACTGGCGTTAAGGGGCAAGGCTTTAAGTATATTCTCAAGTGGCGGAAAAAGCCAAGCTGCTTACAGTGTAAGAAGATTTCTTTGAAAAAAAAAAAGGAACTGATTGGCAGTTCCTAAGAGTTCTGGTAGTTGATTTCCACTTTATTCAGAAGATAGAAAGCTTGAATAATAAATAAACAATAATATATACTACTATCAAAATGCTAATTTAACTTAGAGAATTTGTATTGCTGAGTTATTGTTTATGAATAAATATGAACTTGTTTTTAGTCGTCCCAGTTAAATAATAAGCACCCTTTAAACTTTGAAAAGATATATAATTGCAAACTCCATCAATTTAAATTGCATACAAAAATCCCTGCAATAATTCCTTTCAAGAAGCCATCGAGTTGAATATTTATTTCTCTACTTCTCTACAAATTCCCGATATTTTAAATCTCAGGAAGAGGTCATCACAATAAATGCGAATGGCAGTTGAAATATAAAATGGAAAACCCGAGTAAGCCGCAGCAGCCGCTGCCTCAGTCTGCCTTCATTAATGTTTCTGTTTTTTCCCCACTTTTGTTTCTGTTTAATTGTGAGATAAAACTTACCGATAATGAGCAGCTTTATGGTCGACATGTTTGACTGTGTTGTTGCTGATGTATTTTTATTTTTTTTTTTCTCTGTTTTTCCTGGGGTTTCCCTCTTTTTTTCTGCTTATATGCTTGCTGCTCAACCCTTTTTGGGTGGCTTTTATTTCGGAGGAGTTCTTGTCCGGCGCTTGCGGCAGCTGCTGCCGCCCAATTGGTATTTACAGAAATATTAATCCGCTAAAGAGGGCACAGTTTGACAGACACTAGCGGGGGCACGGCGCAAATTGCATTTTAATGTCGCAATGGCAATGCAATTTTGATGAATTGCAGCACGCCGACGATTATCCCGAGCCGCATTTTTTCGACTCGTATTTCTGCGGTTTCGAAATCGTTTATTGTTTTTAATGTTTCCACGTTTAAAAATGTTTAATGCTCGATCCGAGAATTGATTTTGAAGCGATGTTGGGATGCTTTTTGAAATATTCAAGCACTTGAAGTGCAGCTAAGAGCCTAGAAATGCCTGAGCACTGTAATTAAATGTTTCAATTAAATTAAATGCTACACACACACAACATACAGAGAGAGAGATGGGCTCATGCAAAATGCAGATGAAAGGCGCCTAGAAGTAGGCAATGAATATTTAAAGCCTCAGACATTTCAATTTGAGGCCCCGAAGAACGGGGTCTTTGGAGGCACCGGACTGGACAAGGGGCTGGCCAGGGACAGGCATTAAATTAACATATTTCCCAAATAATAATAACTTTCATGCGAGAGAGACAGAGGGAGATGGATCCTGCAAATGGAATTGTGCGAGTCAGTTGGCTTTTCTACACATGTAAACGGCTGCTAATGTCTTATTCATGTTTGCAACTTATGAGCGGCCAGCATGTCAGTCAAACGGCCCGAAAATGGCCCATCGTTGCGTGCTCCCAACTTATTAGGTTCCACCTTCTATCTCACCTGGACGCCCAGCCCCGTCCAACCGTCCATGGTTAATGGGCCTCCGCCCCGGCCAAGCCCGGCCAATTGCCGGGCTATTTATTTAAAACCGAGCTGAGGGGACACGTAACATAAATAGAGGACAGAGAGCAGAGAACCGAAAGCCGAGACCAATTGTTAATGGAAATCCTCGTTGTGTTTGCCTGA
The DNA here is from genome assembly GCA_008042615.1 of Drosophila auraria. NCBI lineage: Eukaryota > Metazoa > Arthropoda > Insecta > Diptera > Drosophilidae > Drosophila > Drosophila auraria. Next base: position 8,910 of record VNJW01008062.1, on the reverse strand, counting down.
TTCACTCCACGCTAAATGCTGAGTAATTATAAGTTATTTATGGTGCCTGTTTATTTTTAGTCGGAACTAGTTGCAAAACTATGTTTCTGAAGAGAAATAAGTCAGAGTTTATTTTACAACAATACTAAGCTAATAATACACTAATGAAAATATATCTTATATTTTTTAATCAGTTTGAAGCTTTATGAATTTTAGTTATGTCTGAATTTATTCTGTTTTGTTGAGAAATATTTTCAAAGGCTTATTTTTCTTCTCTGATATCGGAAAAGTTTATTATTTGTTGAAGCAAAAGTTTTTATTAGTTTTGCTTTTTAGTTTAAAATTGTATCTCATTCAAACTTTATAGAAATAAATATTTTAAGATGATATTTATATATTTATTAAACCTTGAACTTTAATTTTAAGCTAAGCTCTACCCTAAATGCCACACTTCTTTAATTTAGCAAAACAATCTTTATAATCGCCACTGAGTAAATAAATGTTTATTATTTTTACTTAAATACTCAACCAGATTAAACTGTATTTATGGAAGGTCACAATAAAAACTATTTTATTTTTATTGTCTTTCACAAAACGCTGGCTGGCTTATCACTTGTATTTTCACATTCACGATCTAATAGACATTTTATTGGTCCTTGGAGGACAAGAGTGCACAAATTGCTCAATAAATTTACATATTTCATAATGTCACAAAGTCAGATACCAATAAAAACACACACACAAAACTTGAACACTTGCTGCGACTTTATTTGAATCCCTCAATCTTGACTTAGTTTCGCCCAAACTCAGCATTTAATTTTGGAAAGTTTTAGGAACCCATAACTCGGAGAATGGCCACAACATAACTCACATAATTCGCTTATGCATTTGCCAAGCGAACTTTAAGCTAAACCACTTTCAACGACACAAGAATCCCAACCGCCATAACAATGGCCGAGAAATAAGCACAAGAAATGTGAAATGCGCCTTTTCAGGACCCGAAATCAGCTGTCACAGTGGAATAATAAAAATAATTTATTTGCATTTTATTTGCACAGCCTGGGAGTCTGGCACTGACTTGGATTTGTATGGAAAGATCCTAGAGCCGAGGACCTACGACCAAGGACCAAGGACAACAAGTTGCCGACACACAAAAACGGAAAGGACGACAACAAAAATATAAAGAAAAATAAAAGAAGAGGAAATTATACGGATTTGACAGATGAGCGAAGGTAAGTGGAGCACAACTTTCGCAGCGGCTTTAAATTGAGCAGAAATTGTTTGTCACTGTTTGTTGGCCCCTTTGGGTCTCCTCGCTTCTCGCTTTTCCATTTTCTATTTTCTATGTTCCATTTTTCCATTTTTATTTTCTGTTCGCGTATTTTGTTGCACTCTGTAGTTTTGGCCCAGTTTCTGGCTTTTGGCGGCATGAATATGCATGCGGCATAACGTTGCTGCGGGGCGGACTTCCACTCCGGGCCGGCGGCGGCGGGAAACTGCACCCGGGGCAAGGTCACGGGGATGGTTGAAATGAGGGAAAAAAGGGGCAACAGTTGCACTTGAGTGCCATTTGTCGAAAGAGTTGGCCGTTGGCCCCGGCAATTTGCATAATTACAAACGCACATGTAAGCGAAGCGCGGTTTCCGCCACAGCACCGCTTTTCCGCTTTCCACACTCGCACTCACGTAGGGTTTCTTCGGTTACTTGATATTTTTCTTTTCTCCTGGTCTCAGGTATTTCGGTTCCGTTCGGCTTTCCCGACTTTCCGATTTTCCGCTTTGCCGCCCGTTGCCGCAGAACGCTTCTTACCAACTAACTGCAATTTCGGTTTTGTTTTAGCTTAAGAACGAAGCTCAGCCCACGAAGTGTGTGTGCGATCCCGAGTACAGTGGGCTTCGGGTGCCGCGAACGAAGATGCCCGCGAAGTCGCCCGACTTGGGTTCATCAACATTTCCCGAGGCGACTGCGCCGAGAGAAAGGCTGCGGCAACATGTTGCCAAAGGAGAGCAAGTTTGAAGCGCCAGAGAGACGGAGTGAGAGAAAGTTTTCATGCAGAACTTTTGCGGTAGGTTAGGGACTCTAGAGAGATGTCCCCAAAACGAACCACAAATTGTCCTAGGCCTGATTCAGCTCAAGTGGTTGGATTTGTTTGGAAAATATATTTTAAGGATTCGCAGGGGACTTAATATCAATTCAAATGGTTTTCAAAAGTATGCTGCAGAATAAATGAATACTAAAATTAACACGTAGAATAATTTATATAGAATAATAAATATAATAAAATTATATTTCAAATTCACAGAAATCGGAGGCCTTGATAATATTTCTTTTCTACCAAAAAGGAAATTTCCTCACGTTCTTATAATAATAAAATATATATATTTTTTTATTTTAACTTTAATTATTGTATTTATAATTATTATTGTACAAGTAAATATCTCTTGCCTTTCTTAGCTTTTAACATTTTTTTTTTTTTCAATTTAATTTATCTCTAATCGTTTTGTTTACCTAAACTCCATTTTATGTTTCTCCAAAGTCAGCCATTAATTTTAATTTAAGGCCTTAAATTATATATTTTTATTTAATTGGCCTGTAATATTTATATGCTCCATTTTCCAATTAATTTTTTGCATTTTAAAATGACTTTAAATTGCCTAGAATATTTGTATATACAGCTACCAATAAAAGCTTTATATATTTGTGAGTTTTTCGTATATAAACTCAAAATCTCAACCATAAGCCATAGTGTATAATATCAGTTTTTATTATCTTAACCCCCCTTTTTTTTAACTATTTATTGGTCTCAGATAAATATTATTTTAAATAACTATTCATTAATTCTCATACACTGTTCCATTTATTTATTTTGCGACTATCCGCTCTGCGTTTTTGGTTTATTTATGTTTTGGGGTCAGCCGAAGCTTGTTGTTTACGAGCATAAACACTCACGAAGACGAAAGACCACGAAATCTTGTTTTGGGGCCAGAGTCGTAGGCACTCGGTTTTAGCCAAGTTTTTGCCCCAATCCTGGCTAACTCTCCGAGAGAGGGAGAAGCCGATAGTCTGTTTCGATTCCAATGCGTTCCGCTCTCTTGCAGGACCACAAGCTTTCTCTCCGCTGGCAACATGTTGGTTTGCTGCACTTGCAAGATGCATTCTTCGGCTTCTGGGCTTCAAACAGGATCAACAGTTGGCCCCGAATGGTGCAGACAGCGAGTGCTATAGGCTCTTGATTTTGTAATATTTTTACTGGCAATATATTACTTTTAGGGGGCGCTCACGTTTCGCCTGGAAACGCAACTATATATTTTTTAGGCCCCTCTGAATATTTCGTGCGGCAATCAACAAAAGTGGCTGCCATTCAACTCCGCCCAAAATTTCCGAGTAGTTTATGGCCCAGTCCCTCCGCTTGATGAGCATTCCGCCCCCATTTTGCATGTGTCGTGGCACATAAAAAATATTTGCAAACTGAATGTGGCAAGTTTGGCAAAAAAACAGGAGAAAGAGAGTGCCACAAAGGTTGTGCCAACACCTCAGAACGGGAAACGCTCGTGTACACACGCACACACAGAGATACCCAAAAGTTGTTAAAAAGTCCAAATAAATTTGTTTGTCGCCCCCAACCCTCTCTCTATCGCTCGCCCAAAGCGGAGGAAGTGGAGACGCCTCACAAATGTTTGACATAAATTTATGCGTTTTGTGTGTTGCCCACGAAAACTCCTCAACTTTCCTTGTAGATCAGGTTAGGTGGCATACATCCTGGGGGCAGGGAACTGGAAAATTCAAGGGGGGGAAAGTGCAGACAGTCATGGTTGAGGCTGGCAAACTAAAGTGTGTTTCGAAATTGAGTTGTCATAAAAGCATTCAGCAGCAGTCGCAGTCGAAGTCGGGAGTTTGATGGGGCGACAGTGGGGATTCGTTAAAAAAATACAATAATAATTTAATTGTATTAGAATTATAATTAATACACATTTGCCATACTAAATTTAAAATTTCAATTAAAAAAATAAATAGTTAGAGGTCCTTGAATCCTTAAGCTCATAGGCAAACATATTTGTAAAATAAAACTAAATAATTTTAAGTATTAAAAATATATTAATAAGTATTTCTATAACCTAACAGTATAATATAAACTTACTAAAATATTAAATAGACTTATAAAGGTATAAACATGCTCCTATTAATCCACAATAAATAAAAGTCTATACTACAAATTAATATTAAGGTTAATCATACAAAATATGAAGTTCCTACCATTAACCAAGACCTAATAAATATTTTAAATATTTTATGTAATAAGTTTACTCTCAAAACTCCCCACTGTAGTTGACAGTTCCTCGTTGACAATCTTTTATTTCCATGCCACTACCATCTGCCCTGGAGAAAGGGAAGAACCACCTCCCAGAATAACTCCTGACTTGGCTACAACTTTGGTCTAACCCCAACCATTCCTCACTCAATACTTTCACTATCCGGAAAATAAGGAGATGGGTGTGACAGAGTGCAAACTTTTTTCGATTTAAATAAAAAGCCAGCAATACGACAAGACTTTGAACTTTGATAGAGGTCTATAAAAAATATATAAAAATATGTCAACAACGCCGTTTGCCAAGGCTAGCCAAAGGTGGTCGAAAGCATGTATTTTTGTCTAACATTTTTATTGCCTTGTATTTTTATAACAAAACAAGCTGGCAGAGAGATGGCTTTTAAGTTGCGTAAGTCATCAATTTAGTTATTTGTCTTTTATAAATTTTGTTTTATTTTTTTTAGGGAGCCTACAATTTTATTCAGAAATTTTCTGATTAAAATATGTGTTGATGAATGGCAATTTAGATAAGAAAAACACACTCCGTGTCACAAGAATTTCTTTTCGAAATATGCATTTAAATATTGTACTTTTCAATAAACAAATACATTTAAGTTTCTATAAATTACAGTCATAGTTTTTAGTGAATAACTTCATTTAAATTTAATTTTGTATCTTTAAGAATTTTTTTATTTGCTAGAATTATAAACATATGTTTCTATAACCCTTTAATTACCATATCCCGCTTAAAAGATGGCATTGCGATTGTTCTCACGCCTCATCAAATGTTAGCCTCCATCTTTGGGTGTATTTTTTTTTTTGCTTTCCATTCGTGGGAAAGCAGAAAATGTTGCAGGAAGTGCAGCTGCCGAACCGGCGGCGGTTTAAACATTTTTAATTAATTTACACACACTGACAGCAGCTGCTTGGCATGTGATGCACGTAAGATGCGCGGGCGTTCGGCTGCAGGAAAAGCTGGTAAAGCCAGGGGGGCATAGAGGCAGGCAGCAGGCGGCATTCAGCAGGCAAATTAAGCGACGGGGGAGCCAAGAGGTGCGGATGAAATTAAAATTGTAGCGAAATACTTTTGGTTGCAGCTGCAACGCGCCGCAGCAACTACAGTTAATCAAATGTGAAATGACATGAGAACACACAGCCCCGACAGGGAAATCGGGGGCTAAGGGCGGTGTGGCACATAAATCAGAGCAGACACGCCCTCTTTCACCCCCGCGACCAATTCGCACTTAATTGCTTAAACAAAAGCGCCGCCTTCTCGGTTTTCCATCGCACTATTGAGCAATTATGCAGAGGGAAAAATAGAAGGGGCTCAGAAAAGTATGCTACACAAGGTTTAATCAAAGAAAATTATTGTATTATTGTCATTATAAATATTATTTAATATATTCTAGGAAAAGCTTCGTGCTAACTCCAGTTCTAGTCATCAAAAACACTCCAAAATCCTATCCGAGACAAGCAGTCGGCTTTGGACTTTTATCCCTTTTAGAGTTAATTTTTCTTAAATTAAACAAACTAAAAATAATATAAAATAAATTTTAATAACTATTTCTTTTCGTGTATAAATTGAACGAAACTTTTTCGGTGGCAGCCCCTGAGAAATGGCGAAAAAGTGATGGGAAGTGAACAGAAAACCAAACGGAACGTGGCAAATGTGTTAATATATTCACGGAGGCCTCATCATCAGCGTCGTCAACGTTTTGTGTTAGCCGTATAATTTATGCGCGTTTTAATTTCATTTGGTGCCTAACAAGTGCCACGCCCACCTCAGAAGCTCTGGGGGCCACCAGCAAAAGGGGGCGGAAATAGAAGGTGGAGAGGAAGGAGAGTGGCAAGGCCCAGAAATATGTTATTTTGACACCTTCAAGGTTGCGCCCATCTCAGACAACTTCCGACGATTGGCGGCTCTCGGGTCGACACTTTGGTGGGTTAAAGGGAACCTTGTTTGGGGAATCAAGGAATGGCAGGAATAATCAACCTGAAATTGGGATATAGCAGAAAGTAGGAGATGGGAGTACTCTTCTTTTTAAGCAAAATAAATTGAAGAAAAATGGATAAACATAATTAATTCCAAGGAAATTCGAATTATGTATGCAGGAATTTTAGTGATAGTATTATTTAATTATATTTTAGATTGGAAATATCTTGGAGAAGTTTTAACTACTTTGTCTTAAGCTTAGATTTAATATAATTATTTTATTTATACTCCTAAAGCTCCCTCCAACTCAATTGATATTCTTTATCCTAAATAGAGTATTTTCCTTTCGCTCCTTCTGTCAAATATCACCTCAATTTGTTATCCTTAACACCAAATCCTTTTTGCATATTGTTTTGTTATTCTTGCAGCCCCGTTTCCATTATTCTGTCACTCCCTTCCCTTGGCTTTGCCTCGAACGCATTTCAAAATTCACAATTCAAAACGTGTTAATTAGCAGGCGGCAAAGGGCGGCCTTCGGGGGAAGTTCCTTCTCCGCAAATGTGTTAATGACTGGCCCCAGCCACGCCCTCGCGTCCTCCTGTGCGACTTTAATTTCCGCGCGCCTCCTTCTTGAGTTTTGGATGTCAATAAAATTAGCATTTCCCTTTGTTTTTGTTCTTGTTTCGCTGTGTGTTTTGTTGTCGCACAAATTAAACTGTTCCGAGGGCGTGGCCACATTACGCAACTAAATATTCATGCGAATGAAGTTCCAGAGGCCTCGTTTCCACACTTTTCCTCTGTATTGACGACGCCTTGAGCGCGCAGTCCCCTGGGAGCAGTCATAACTATGAAATTACCCAAGGATATGTGTTACTGCGGGGAAAGCAGCCATAAAACCGCCAAATTCTGGCCAGTTGAAGTGTGTATCCTTGAGTTCCTCAGCAAGGGTTAAGTTTTAAATATTTTATTGTAATTAAGACGCGAAATTTCTCCCCAAGCGAACGGCGGATAATTTCGTGGCAGATGTTTTCGGGGAAAAATAAAATAAAGCTAAAAATAAGTTCTTAGTTATGGAAATTTACGTTCACTTTCAATTTAAAAATATTCTCGATTTTATTAAATAGTTTTTCTGTTCCAAAAGCTTTATTAAATCAATATTTATCCTTGAAGTTCATTATTATCCTTATCCTTAATCAAGCCTATTTAACCTGCCCAAGCAAGTTCTTCATATTTAACCCTCTAGCCCCCTTGATAAACCCAGAAGTTTAGCCAGAAGGAGAATTCTGACTCCTCCACATTTTCCACAGTTGCTTGGTGAAAATGCAAAATGCAAAAAGAAAAGAAGGCAAAACTCCCTAACGAACATGCCTTTTGTTCCCTTCAGCTGATTTACAGCCGCAAGTTTGGCTCAGTTGCGTCCTCTTCAGTCCTTAACCCCGTTGTTGGGCAGTTAACATTTGCTGGATGCGCTCCTTAACACTTTGTTGCCGTTAATTATGCAACAGCCTTCGTCTGTTTGCAGTTTCCTCGTTTTCCTCGCTTTCCTCGCTCTTCACCACCCTGCCTGCCATCTGCAGGCTCTGCCGGAAACTAAATGGAAACTGTCAAATGAACCGCAATTGTAATTGTGTTCGCAGAGTTTACTCCTCACGGGTTGTTTTGCCTAAAAACTCCGGCAACGAAATGATGTGTGCCTGGCGAAAACTTTCACCTGTTAATGGCACTGCACACGGACGAGATGGAGACGACAAGTGCTACAAACTGCCAGCCACCGAAATCTGCAGCCAAATCCCCGGCCAAAATCCTTAGCCAAATCCCAAGCCAAGCCAAGCCAACTGCTCTTTGTCGTGTGCGCCGCTGCTGCGTTTTTGTTTTTGGTCGAAACTTTCTCGGAAAAATTGTTGAACAACTAAAACTTTAATTAAAAGTGGAAAATGTATTATTAAAACCAGAAATAAAGAGGAGACCAAATGGATCAGCAAACAGAGTGTGAGCAGTCGAAGATGGGGATACTCTAAGGCGGGATTTTGTGGGGATTATAGTATAAAAAGTGATGGAGGATCAAAATAAAATGTTCGATAAGAATATTGAACATTTTATATTTTTAAACAGGGTCTTTAAAGCTTAAACTAAGATATATCTGTAGACGAACAACAGTTAGTTTAAGGTTTTATTCTTTTTATTATTTCACTGTTCTTATTTCACTTCTTTTCTTTTTTACTGGCTGCGTTCGACTGACTGCTCGCTCTCTCTGCGATCTGCATCAACCCCCGTTTTGGTTCAGAGAGCGATGAGAGCGAGAGAGGAGAGAGAGTCAAGAGAGCGCCTTAACAGCTCTGTTAGCTTAACATTATCTCTAGTATTGCACAATGTGTTTATATTTATCTTAACTATTAATTAAGTCTATGTTTTAAGTAATTATAGATACTAAGTTATTATAAGTACATAAGTAGGTAGGTAAGTAACAATATAAGTATGTAAGTAAGTATATAAGTAAGTATATAGGTATGCCATCCTGCTACAATTCGGGCATCCTGACATTTTAAGATCCCCTGATCTTATTGGGATTACATTCGATTAATATTTACATTGTTTTTTTTTTTCTTTACAATTACATAGGTTTGCTTTGCATGTTCATCATTTTTGTCCTATCCAATGCCTAATATTCTGACTACTCCAGATACCTTGATAA
>VNJW01008061.1:0-25616 GCA_008042615.1 Drosophila auraria | reverse complement strand
AGGGTGCACTTGCGCGGCTACCTTTTTGACAGATGCGCAAGTCGCGCATTAGGGATCAATTTGCGTGCACCTGGGTGTGGTATCTGTGCACTTTTGTGTTTGCGCGCCTTTGTGTTTGCACACAAACGACCTTTTGTTGAGAATTGACCTTTTTGAGATAGGTGAGGATCACTTAGTGTAAGTGGTTGTCTTTATCACACTCGCACTCGTAAGTGTATCGAATGTGATATTGAGTACTTACATGTTTAATAGCCGACCTTTTATTGATAGGTTGACATTGAACCCTCATTAATTAAATTTTATGATCACAACCTTTTAAAGGTTGACAGATAACCCTCAATAATCTAATTTATGACCCTAAAGGTTGACAGGTAACCCTCATTAATCTAATTTATGACCCTAATTAGCGATAAAGTGGCCCAGTAGTTAGGTTTTCCAACTACTTTCGTGATTGGGAAAAAGTGTGTTAAAAAAGAGGAGTGCCAGAGAGCAAGGTAAGTTTAGACATTTTAATGGATTTATAGAGTAAATTTCGATATTCTTTTATGATTATATTTGAATTATTATATTAACAGTGGAAATTATAATTTGAAATTAATGAGTATGTAAAAATACATAGTAAGACAGAGCTTAAGCTTGAATAAAGAAAATAAAAAAATCTAAATAATCGTTATTATATTTTTATATTTATTTGTTTATTATATTTATTTTTGTTTAACAAGTAACCATTTTTACAACTATTATAATGACTTTTGCAGCTCTTAAAAGCGGAAAATATTTAATTTTGTCATTTATAAAGTCGTGAACCTTGGCTGTTTGAAGAACAATTTTTGATACGATTAAGATTGGAAACAAGTACTATTTAGTATTATTATTTATTAGTATTCTTATTTTTGCAAGTCTTAAAAGCAGAAAATAATTAGTTTCCTTATTTACAAAGTCGTGAACCTTGGCTGCTTTAACTACAATATATTTCTGATACGATGAAGATTAAAAACAAGTATTAAATGGACTTTTATTATATTTCTTTTGATATAAAGTAGAGAAATTTACCTTCTTAAATTAATAGTATTGTTTTTATGATATAAAACTCATTCCTTCCATCTCTACGCTGAGAACTAAAAGCTCAGCCAGAGTCTGTTTCGGCGTTTAGTTTCTTAGAGAGCCTGTGTGTGTTTTATGTATTTTTTTGGTTTCTTCTTTTTATTTTTTTGCCAGCTAATCATGCGCATGATCTTTGGGATGGATGCATGTGGGCACATTAGGGTTACGCTCGCCCCGATTCCCGATTCCCGAGCCCGGGACTCTGCAACTCCTGAAGCCTGCGGCCTTAGTCGCCGTCTCCTCACACTCGAGCACAATAAATTCCCATGACAACTAATTTAGCCGATCGTTCGCGATCGAAGAAGAAGTTTGCCTGCATTTATTTGCAGCGCTCTTCTGGCCGCCGCCGCCTCTCATCTTTGCCGACTCTAGAATTTTTATTGACTTTGACTTTCGAGTTTCAGAGTTTGAGTTTGTCGCCAGTTCGAGTTTCAGTTTGCCGCCGGCCGCTGGCTCTGGCTTTGGCTTTGGCTCTGCTTTTGGTCAAATTATGTGGCCGGGGCCTTAATGATCGTCTCTATGGAGATGCGATGCCACCAGGCCACCAAATTCCACACATTACGTATACGCCACGTGAGACGAGACGAATTCAAAGCAAGGCGATGCCTAGGCAAGGCTGGGAGCAGAAGCCAGGCCAAGACCCATGCAATTAACCGCCAAGTGTCAAAGCCAAGGAGAAGGAAAAACCCGAATGGAATTGCAGCTGCCACCGCCACGCCCACAGCGGCCCACAATTGCGGCAAATAACAATTATTAACTCTACGAAAATACCCTTTCCTTTGGCCAAGAGTTTGCTCTACACAGAGGTACTAAATAAATGCAAAGTAAAGGTTAAAATTTATAAAAATACCTTCTGGAAATAAATAAAATATAAATAAAAATAATTTAAAGATATTAAGGAAAAATAAATTAGGAAAAGCGAAAGAAATATGTTGTATTTAAGGCTAAGATTTATTAAATTAAGTCGAATTTAGAATTTTTATTCATACAATAATTATTTAAATTTTTAATTTAAAACTCTATTGATTCCTGCCTTGTTTTCTTTCATTCTTCAATAACTAAACCTATTTTTTTGTACACTTTCCTCCAGCTCCATCGACAAACAACGAAGGATATTGACTAGTCTCAACGGAGCTTTGTGTTCCTTCATTGTTTGTGGACAGAAGCAACTTGTGGAACATCGCCAACAACATCGAACATCAATCTAAACAAATGGCCAGCATCCATTGGCGAACGGATCAGCCTAAGAGACTCTGTCTGAATTTTCTTCCATGTAGGCTGTGTTTTTTTTCCTGTATTCTTTTTTTTTAGCATTTTTTTTCGTTAACAACCGCGGGCGTAATGCGGATGACATTGACGCGCGGGCCATCCATCTGGGACCTGAATTTGGATCCCGTCCAGGAGTTGTCTGTCAGAGAGGCGGAGATTGCTCTGTGCTGGACTCTTTGGACGCAGCCCCCGGTCCCTGTAATTTAACACCCACGCCAGCCTGTCACTCTCGAGATAGTCTCCCCCCCTTCCCCCTTCCCCCTTCCCGATTCCCGATCTTCTTCGGCTATCTTGGCCTGGTCTGGCCTGAATTTGAGTTTAGCATGTGGCAACGTTTATTATCAGGTGTCGTCGCTTTTCAATCATTTCGTTGTGCGCCGCACACTTCACGCGGGGGAAATTGTTTTTAATTGCTGTGCGCCGTACACTCTCCTACAAGGCACTGGAAAAAAATATGTGTTATGTATTATATATAGAGGTAAGAAAAACCTGAAGAGTGTCTCTGGTTTGTTTGTAAATAATTGTGTGCTTTGTAGGAAGTGTCACATAGTGGTTAAAGACAAAGATTATATATAATAATAATACATAAATACTAAAAATATCTTTTGTATTGAAAAAAAATGTAAAAAATATCTTAGACTAATGATATGATATTTTTGTATGATTTTAGACTATATTTAAGATTATTTTCATAAGTTTGTTGACTATTTTTGTGAGGTTCTAGGTGTAAATCTTGGCAAGTTATAAAGAAAATTATGATAAGCTCTATGAAAAATATTTAAAATTAAATAAAAAAGGCACAAAGGATTTATACAAGTTGCTACTTTTAAATAACAAAATAAATTCCAAAGTGTAGAGCTGCTGCTCCCTCACATAATTGTCCAAGGCGGAAGCTGGAGCAATAAGTAAACAATTTGGCCAATAATTTGTCAATCAAGAATTAACGATCGCCTGGAGGATCGAAGCCACTCGATATACTGGCTGCTGAGCATTGAACTTGGCTTGGCTTGGTCTGACTTGGCCAGGGGTGGGGCTCCTCCTTTATTGCGATAAAGCTGGCGATTTTATGAGCGAGTTGCCAGCGAGTTGTCAGGCATAGTAAAGTTACATAACTGCAGTTTAGAGCACGCGACATTTTGTCGCAAGTTTACGGTCGACGACAGGCGGCAACAACAACTCCGAGACTCTAAGAGGAGACAGAACATAGTTGTGGTCAAAATAATGGCACTTTCGAGCGTTTTAGCCAAATAAAGAAGTTTCTTATGGATTTTATGATATTTTTATAGGATTATTTAACAAATTTTGCATAGGTTATTTGACTATTTTTATTATTTCTCCAACACTTATGCCGGTTTTTTACTCTTTACAAGTTTTTCTCTTAAATAAATAGTCATTTTATAAGAAGTAAGCCTTAGGGATTTATTTAAGCAAATTATATAATTTTTTTTATATATTTAGACTTTATAGTTAAAAAATTCTAGCATAAAAAAATGGAATTAATTTCTTGATCGCAGCTGTAACTCTCCGCAGCAGGAGCATCATCATCATCATCTCAGTGATCATCACAATCCCATACCAATTCCAATCCAAATCCCAACGAAACGAAACGAAACGAAACTGGAGATGATGCCCAGCATTGCGATAAGCCCCTGAATTATGATTAGACGACAGTCGTATTTATATACACACAAATGCTATATGGTAGATAGAGTTTTCAGAGAGTTACCACAGAGAGTTCACCCAAAGGCAGGGTCGGGGGTAGAGTCAGCCTTTTGTTGCAACAAATTATGAGGCAATAGAACAATTTACAATGTATGAGTAATGGACATCTGCGGCCGAGAGATCAGCGAAATAATTGATACTAAATACTGTATATGCTAGAAGTTGCCTTGGTTAATAAAGGAATTCATAAAGTAAGGTAATAATAAATTAATTCATAATTTTTTTTATTAAAGAACTCAAGTTGCACCGAAATAAGTCTCTTATGATGCTTTATAAATTAAATCATTTGGGTTTCACTCACTGCACATAAAAAAAAACTATATCGTTGGCGTAATTTTGCTCTTTTTGCAATGTTTTTATTTTCTTTTGTTTATCAGCAACATTTTCCAACGCTTGGCTGCATCTTCATTTTCTTAATCAGTCAAAAAACGCAAAGATGATGAGGAGAAGCTCACCGTTCTATGGCTGTAATTACTGCCATATATATATATATACTATACTATATATATAGTATAAATGAGTTCCGAGTTTGGAGTTAGTTGCGAGGCAATGAGCATGGCAAGTGCTCTGCCCTTGCCGTAATAGTTAGTAAGAAAAATATTATATAATTTAAGCTCTGGGGCCTTAAAGTACCCTGTAAGAGGGTATGAAGAGTGTGTTTAATATTAAAGGGGATTTTCATAAAGCGGGATATATAATTATATACTTTTAAGTAGATTTTTTTAATTATTAAAAGAAAAGGAGAGCTTTTCCTCATAGATTTGTATTTAAACTAAGGCTTTTATAATTTTTAAAGAAGTTAGTGTTTTTTTAAATACCATTTTGACTTCAATTATTTTTAAATAAATTGTTTTGAAATACATAATAAATTAAAAGGTTTTTAATGAATATTTCCATAGCATCTGCATGCTCGCATCCATCTCGCATTTTCCACCTGCCTCGCTCGGTTCTTTTTCGTTGGTTCTATATGATTTATGATGCTTGAAAGATAAATATTCTGGCAACAGCTCTCGTTAACTGCGCCTGTCAATAGTCGCTCGCCGATGTGTGTCTAAATCTAATATAATATATATATATTCCAGCTCCAGCTCCTGATAATGATAATGATAATGATGTTGTGTGTGCTCAGTGTCAATGCTCTGTAGCGGTGAATTTTTAATTTTTCTGCCGCCGCTTCCTATTTTTCCCACTTCTTCTTTGTTTTTTGTTAAGTGCTAGCTCCCACTTGCTCAATGTCGTCCCACTCGCCATGAATATTACGTATACGCTATGAGCTCTGCCCAAAAGGCATTTTTTATGCTATAATTTCGAGAAAATAAAACGAAGAAAATTGATAATCTACAATTGCAGCGCAAGCTGACCAGTTACAGTTGTGATCAACAAAATAGGGGCGAGTAGGCTTTGGATATAAATCCAGTGCCTGTCATCAGTATTCGTAGGTTGTCTCCGTCTCAGTCTCAGTATTATTCTCACATTCCTAGCATTCAGTTCAGTTCTGCAACCGAGAAAAATTGTATTTTAATTTTGCATTTTCGGAATTCGTATTCCCGTTTGTGTGTTTTCGAAATTTATATTTTCCTTTTTGTGTTTTCCGGAATTCCCGGCACGATGAAGCAAACCAAGATCAAGCAGCATCTCATTTGGCTCAAATTAAATCGCTTTAAGGTCCTGCCCGGGATCATGGCCATGATTTTCCTAGTGATCACTGCCGGTGCACGTGGCTTCCGGGAGGTCACTCAAAACGTCTACCGTGAATACGAGCTGCGCAGGAACAAGGGCTATGTCCCTTCCGTGCTCCTCGACTTGATCATGTGTACGAGTGCAGTCATATTTTACGAGGGTATGCGCAGGAAGGAGCGCAAGCGGCTCGAGAATTTGGTGGAACTTAATCGCCAAAAGCGCTATGCCGGTCTATTTGGGATGGAGAAAGACTTGATTGAATATCTGCAGGACCATGGCGTCCACGTGAGGGAACCAAGGCGCGTCGCGAATATAATCCTACGTTAAAATTCGAATGGAATCCAAAACTGGACAGGAGAGCTGTGCGCTGGTCCCCTTTGCTCATCCGACCGACCCGATTGCATCCAAATCCACCTCGGATGAGGAAGATGCAATATTTACACTTTACTTTACTCACTTTATACACTTTATACACATGCTACTGTATGGATATGGATAATCGGAGCGTTTGCTGGCGGCCATTCTTTCGGACATGAGCAGCTTTTTATTTTTTATGGCGCACGGACCCTCAGTTTCTGGATCTTTCTATAATAATGGAAATAAAACTACGGATCAACATAAATATTATTTTGTTTTTAATATCTTACTCCCTAAACCCAAGGGGTATATACAAAATTTTAATGTTTAGATATTACTAGGCAATTGGGGAGCTTAAGGCAACAATAATAAGCCAGAAACCTTTGGCAATTACTACTCTTTTTGGTAGTAAGTGTACTTTATTTATTTTATCGATATTTTTGTCCTACTTTCCGGCAATCAATTGTACATTTTGTATTTTATTTCATTTAATGATAAGTCTGCCAGTAGGTAAGGCTATCGATTGTACATTTCCTACCCCATTTCATTTATCTATTTATTTGCTTTACTTTCTGGCTATCGATTGTACAGTTTTTACCCATTCCATTTATCGAAAAGCCTGTCATACTTTCCTATTATCGATTGTACATTTTGTACCCTCTCCGGTTTATCAATAAAGCTGTCATGTTTTTTGGCTATCGATGTCAAACCTTATTTTATTTATCGATATTATAGCCTTACTATCAGGTTGTCGATTGCACATTTCGTACCTTATTCCATTTATCAATTTTATTGTCTTACATTCTGTGTCATATTCTATTTATCGATTTTTTTGCCATACTTTCTGGCTATCGATTGTACATTTTCCCTGCTTTCCGAGTCGCCCAGCCCACGGTCGCTGACTTAAATTGTAATCGCAGTTGTTGTTGCGGCCGCGGTTGCAGTTGCAGTTGCAGTTGTATTTGTTGCTGTTTGTAGCTGCTGCTGCTGCTGCCTTTGTAGTTGCAGTCGCAGTCGAAGCCTTGCATTTTTTTCGCTTTGATGGTCGCCGCATTCGCATAAATCAATAAAAGCGGAAGAACTAGAAGCAAGAGCGGTCAACAACCAGTGTATGGAGGAATAAAAAATAAAACAAAAAACCAAGCACCATCAGTGAAAAGCCAGTGAAATTTCCCTGTCCTGACAGATAAGGCATAAAATTGTAGAGGCCATAGATAAAGTGTGATTCGTTCATAATAAATTTAAAAGGCGGCGAAAAGATCATAAATAACTTTAAAGTATGAACATAATTTCTATTGCAGACTTTGTGGCTTTAATATAAGTAAATTTTTTGGGACTTTGATTAGGTATAAAAAAGGAAACATTTCTTTAAGAATATTCTTCCGGGAATTCTTTCTCAAAATAAATAAGAAAAACCCTAGAAAAAACACCTGTTCCAAAGCCAAGGCCATTTTCTCTCCCTTTTCTCCTGAATTTAGATCCCTACTATCAGATGCCTTAAAAATTTAATGGCATATTATTCAGCTTTTTTTGTTCGAAACAACAAATTGCAATTTTTACGAGTGGGAATATTTTCTGGTCAAAAGAAACTTTCTTCCCCCCGCACAAAAAACAAACGCCTGATAAGAATCAGTGGAACAAGTTTTTCTAAATGCCTTCTGCGAGCACCGAAAAATCCAAAATTGACCGAAAATTGAAGAGGAAAAAATCAAAAATCAACGAAAAACACAGATCGGCGTGGAGGAGGTGGGTTCCATAAATTCTCATTAGAAATGCAAGCGGTGGCGGTGATAAGGAACTTTATGGCCTTGCCTGATATAAAAACCTGGCTCTAATTGAAAATAAAAATCGAGGCAGACGAACCGAGCCGAGCTGCTGTTGGCATTATTGAAATCGAAATGAAATTTAAATAATTTTTGATGAAAACTTTGCTGGCGGGGGAAAGGAAATCAAAAGAAGATCATAAAGAAGACTATATCTACATCTGTGTGGTGTGTGTGGCACTTAAGTTGAGTTTTTTCGGTCTTAATATTCGTGCTACCGTTAGAATCAAAGAGGGGAATATATGGGGGAGAGAATAGCCGGGAAATGGTCGGGAAAATGAAAATGGTTAGAGCGTCAAAGTCGACGCTTCGCCAGTGCCAGAGGCAGCGCCAGTGCCAGTGCCAGCGCCAGTGCCAGTGCCAGTGCCCAGCGCCGGCGTCGCTTTGGTAAAACATTAATTAAATTAATTAACCAACTCGTGCCAAGAATTTCATACGGAGAACGAGCCAAGATGAGCAGCAAGCCAAAAAGGCATGGTTGCCTTCTATAAGCCCCCATATACACATATATTCCAGACATCATCGCTTTGGAACGCATAATTAATGCGCTCAGTGCGCAGAACCAGATTACACACACGAGCTTAATAAATATATATATATATGTATGTATATATATATATCGTTTATATCCTATACTAGATATAGTAGAGGTGCTGTTAAGTCAGTCATCTGTGTCCGTCTTCCGGCAATTGAAAATGATTCTCTCAATTAAGTTGGGCCAAGCCAAGAGTGGGTTTTACTTTTAATGCTACTTTTCCCCGAACTAATAATATTTAATGATCTTTTAAAGGCTGTAATATTACGAGGCTTTAGGTAAAGATATTGGTATGATGTAATAATATAAATATAGGTGCTTTCTTTAGTTTTATTTATCAATTTATAAATATAAATGAATTTTTACATTTCTCTTTAATTTAAACCCTACATTAAAATTGTAAACTAAGAACATATTAGTATTTATAATTTTTTTGTAACCAATATTTATTTTAATTTAACTTAGTTAAAATATTATATTAAAACGTATGTTTTCTTTACTTTTATATTCGTTGTTAATTATGTATTTAAGAAATATACGAAAATAATATTATTTGTATAGTTTTTTACAGAAAAATTTATTTTAACCATTTTTCCCGTGTCCTCATTATTTTTTGACACTATAAATAAATTTTTTAACACTTCCCTCTACTCATTGCCAAAGAAAATCCAACGTTTTTACTTGGAATGATCCAAAACCCAGTGATAAATGTACTTTTAATTCAGTGTAAAAATTTGTAAATGTGATCCAATTTTTCTGGGCCTTTTTCTGTGGCCTCATCTTGGCCCCAAGGGCCAATTAATCTCGGCTGCCTGCCTGAATAGGCTTTCCATATCCGTTAACAGTTTGTTTTTTTGGTGGAATGTGAAACCCCTTCAAAAAAATCACGACACGTGCCAGGCAGCTAACAAAAACAACACAGAAACAGTCGAGACATCAATCAATTGCGCTGATTGAATGCATTCGAAACCAAAAACCAAAACCGAAAAATAAAACTCCGAGAAAGGGGCAGCAGCTGCGAAAAAAAAAAAACAAAAAATAAATAAGAGGCGACAAAAGCCCGGCCACAAAGTGTGAAGTTGGAAATAAAGTGGCGCTTAATTGCGAGCGATTAATGAAGCAAGAATCCCCAAATCCCAAATACCAAAAATCCGAAAATCCGAGTCCCAAAGCCCAATGCCCAGGGCACTTCTCTTTCTTCTTTTTTTTTTTGTAGTGTAGCAGCCGCCGCTGTCGTCGCCTGTGTCACAGGTGTCATGTGTCAAGTGTCAGGTGTCGCGGCGCGGGGCAAAAGTTTAACGGTTCATCGCAGCCACCAACCAATCAACCGATCGAGTAAAAAACTAAATGAAAAGCAGGAAAAAAAAACAGCAAAAAAAAGTAAAATAAAACAAAGCAGCAGCTAAACCAAAAAGCTTACAGCAAAAAAAATTAACACGAAAATCGCCGGCAGCCAAAGTGGCCAACGAACTTCATTCCTTGGCAATTGGAAGGTCGCCATTTAAGCATTTATTTATCCATCAACCTTAAATATGGTAGCGAAAAAAAAGGAAGGCAGCAAAGGCAAAAAATTAACAAAACAAAGGGCAATATATCAAGTGCAATAAACCATAAATTGATGGACTTCCAAATTGATTAAAACTATCGAAAGAAAACTGCAAAAAAATAAATAACATATGAACATGGGGAAAACAAAAAGTGAAGGATAGAAAATAAGACTGTGCAGATACCCTGTGTTTTTATTATTTAATTATCTTAAGAACAAAGGTTTTCTTTAAAAATAAATAAATTTAGCTTAGACTATTTTCTTTAAAAAATATTATTAATTCTTTAAAGGGATTTCTTTTGCAGAACTTATTACAGAAGGTGTTTTATTATAATTTTTTCTTAAGAACAAATAAGGCTTTCTTTAGAAATAAATTGTTATTAAATCTTTTTAAGGATTAACTTAGCAGAATTAATTTCAGTTTACACAAAAAAAATTAAATATTTAGCAGAAAAACAATTTTTAATGCCTAAAGTTTTTAAAAGTAAACTGTTCCTTGAAGTAATTATAAATTCTTCAAATTTCAACTGTGCTTCAGTTTTTGTTTCTATTTAATAATTTTATTTAATTTGTAATTAAGTAAAGAATCTGAAGAATTCACTGATGAGGCTTAAGATCTTGCCCGTTGTCATGGATTTATTTCCGTGGCGATCATGTCACGATCGTATATCTGAGCTTAAGCCGGGCTTAAGAGGATCCAAGAGACATATTTGGCCATATTTATTTGCATAACAGGTGTCGATCACTCGGGGGATTAGAGCTATCATTCAACAGATTAAGATGGGTTCTGGGAAGTGACAAACATAAAGATCCTACTGCTGATACCCTGTAACTGAAATATCTGGCACAATGTGCGCATATAGAATGCTTCCGATTCGGATTCTACATTTTGGATTCCCCGATTCTCCGTGACACAATTTCGAAATAATGGAAGGGGGCTTCCCCCCCGTGGCGACGGAAGTGTGGAACCACCACACGCGACTCCTAGACTTTTTTATACACTTCAATATTAATATGGAGAACGGCAGAGCAGCACTTGCCGCAAATGGAGTGCCAACTTCCGATCATATGTGCCTCTCTATATAATTTATAAAGACGAGAGAAGAAGAACCCAAACCATAAATACAAGTAAATGTTGACAACACTGGCCGAGCATGACAATTGCCACCTGCTGGGGCCTGGGGCCTGAAAGGAAACCCCATTAATGACAAAATCAATAAACTCATGCGTATACAACAAAAGCCCAAACCCAAACAAACCGAAAATAAATATACAAAAAATATACAAAGAGCCAGGCGGACAGCAGACGGAATGCCGTTAAATCAGCTTGCCATTCGATAAATACAATATTAAATTAAATGCCATCCAATTCCCCAAAGACAGAGGAGCCCAGAGATCTGACTAATTAAATGGGATTCTCCGAGAGCGCACACACACGAGACTCGGCGGGGGTTCAGGCCAGGCGAGAATGAAATTGATTTGTCAGATAAATCAACACAAAAACATAAAAAAATAGCTTCTCCTAGGAAAAAGAGAAACCAAAGCATAGAATGCAGCGATTTTGTTTGAATTTTACAAGTCAGTTGCGAAGATAAAAGGTTCTCTTACTGGTTAAAAAATGGAACTAAATTTAATTTAATTTGGAGATTAAAAGTGAAGCAAAAGGTTATTAATTTTTGATTATCTTACATTTATTGTGTAAATAAAAATATATTCTAAGCATTAATCGTGAACTCTGGAACTTATCCTTAATATTCATTATTATTTCATTATTATTATTAATGCGCTTAAATTCCATTATAGAAAATTATAAATAAATAAACAAATATGTTGTAAATATTATATATAAATGCCTAAGCTCTCCTGCATTCTGTTACTTTTCAATTAACTCGATTTAAAATCAATTTAACGAGACTAGCCGAGAGTCTATGTTGCATTCGAACGGATTATGCAATCTGGACACAATCTGCCGAGTGTTTTCTTCCGGCAATCCAGCCAATCCGTCAATCACTCAATCAGTGAACGAAGACTGAAGGAAGGTGAACAGTTTGCCGTTGCATTAATCACTGAAAGCTATGCAGGCAAATCAGAATCGGAATCAGAATCAGAATCCATCGATCGTTGGATCACACTCATCATAATTATCGATGATAGCTCCGGCCTCAACTTGACTCCAACGTGTCATGTCGGCAGTCCTCTCCTCTCTCTCCCCATATATTTCCCCATCTCTCAGTGGTATAATGCCTAATTGAAATAATGCCGACCAAGTAATTGAATCAATTAAATCGACAGCAAATCAACGCCAGGGCGGAATGAATAATGCCGATTAGCAGTGTTCTATAAGAGTGAAGAATTTAAAACTAAACTACAGAGGCCTAGATGAGAGTTCTTAGGTTTTCTAATATAGTTTATAATATATTTTTTATTAGTTTCCTAAGATATAAATATTAGGCAGAGCTAAGAATACAATAAATGTGTTAAGATAATTGTGATAAAAGGAAAGAAAAACCAGAAATGTTTAAAATTTAGCATCTTAAAATGGAGTTTCGTCTTATTTCTTATTATAAAATATTATTAAATTTATTATTTATTCAAGCTTCTTGATTCAATTGATGGAGCGACCTTTTCAGGGCAATACAACTCCCAGTCTCTACAGTCACGACCCAAAGTCCCCACAGAATGAGTCATAATTTTTTCGAGCCCAGTAAGTTGTGATCCAGCCGCTGGCATTTATTTATTTAAGCTGAACAAATACTTACTTTATTACACAAACACGCAACAAATGATATACAAATAAATATTTATTAAAGAAAATTTAACCTACTGATGGACTTGGGGCTGCTTCTGCTTCTCCAGATCCAAATCCTCCTCGTCTTTGGCGATCAGCACCCAAAGAATGTAGTGCCGGAGCGTTGCAAGTTCCTGCTGGCAGAGTCCCAGGTGTACGAGAGGCGGTGCCGCGGCAGCTATCCTATGGTGGCCTTCACCAAGTACCGGGACACGTTGATCAAGGTCGGCGAACCGTTCTCCATGTACATGCCCCCGTCCCTAGAGAGTGTCCTCGTCCTGCAGAAGCACTCGCCGCTCCACAGCTGCCACTCGCTGCAGTTCAAGGACAGCAATTCGTTCTACTGCTTGGATGACAATCAGAACGAGACGATTGTTGTGGACCAGGCCAACATATTCTGCTTCCCGTTTCACATCCAGCTGCCGGATGATCTGATGAACGAGTGCCTCATCGAGAACGATGCCAAGAAGGACCGACACTACCTGGACGAGGTCGTCAGCAGCAGGCAGGGCATCGTCCACTATACCTTCGGCGTGAGCGGTGGCCAAACTTTACGGATCCCGGCGCTCCTTCCTCTTCTCCTCCTCCCTAGTCTGAGTCGTAAATTTTAATGTCCTTTCCCATAAAGATTGATCGATTGGATTGAGCAAGAGTATGGCAGAAAACAAAAAATTATATTGTTTTAATCACTAAGCTGGCCGCCTTATCGCTGGCCTCACTTATTTACTTTATGACGAAGCAAAATTAATATGTATTAACGCATTGTTTGTTTTCATTGAAGGCTCCTTCTTCCGCTTCTCAGATATCTTCCTGGATATTTATTAACTTTAAGTTGAGTTGTTACAGATTGCAGATTAGTTTTGATGTTTTTTTGCTTTAATATGCCTTGTGGATTTTTAAATTAATTATTTAAGTAATAGCCTATTGAAACACACTTTTATATAATAAAATAAATTATATTAAGGTGCCAGAAATACTAGACAGTTGGCATTTCTCTTATTTTTTTTAGATTCCAATTTTTTTGCTCTCAAGAAGACCTCAAATATGGCTTATATTTATATTGCGAAGCGATTGGAGTTCGGTTTGAAGAGAAAAACTAACGGCAGACAAGTAGGCCCTGGAAATAGTGTAATAGAGTATTACTCGATCTGGGGACATAATATAACATTCATCATTCCTTAAAGACGAGTTGAAGGAATAATGGCTGACGACGCTGAAGATTCTGGAAGTGACTTGGACATGGGTCCCACATACTACACCTGCCTGGTTTGTAATTTGTAATTTATTTGAGTTTAGTATAAACTTATGATTATTGCATTGGTAACAATAGGTGTGCATGAACGATGCGCACTTGCCCCTCGTCAGCCTCTGTGGCCACCACCTCTGCCAGAGTTGCATCCACAAATGGCTTCGCACTCAGCCGCGTTGCCCGTACTGCCAGAGCTTTATTGAGAAGAAGATGCTCATCCCCCTTCGCTACGGAGCAGTCCGGGAAGACTACCAGCCCTTACCTAGGGAAGTCGAAACCGTCCAGGAAAACGCCGTCTTACCCGCAATGGGTATGTTCCTGGACGGCTTCGTCGAGTATCCGCTGGAGCCGCGGCCGCGCTTCAGACCCTTGCCGCCGCAGCTGCTCCGCCAAGTGCCGCAGCATCCCGTTCGAAGAGTGTTCCTGGCCTCGGACCTAGTTAATCGCGGATCGACTATCATCATAATGGTGATTCTTTGCTTCATGTACCTGAATAGGTTCAAGGAGGGCTTCGCCTGGCCGGCATTGTGAAAAATTCAATGTAACCAAATTTGTTGTTTCTTTCCTGTTTGATGTTCACTTTCTTGTTAATAGAAAACGTCGCTGGCTAAAAAACCCCCGTTCTATGTTAGTTTTTATTGAATTAATACATCCGCATATTAAGTTTAGAAATTTTAGAAATTAGAAAGTAAATTCGGCTTCCCGATGTGGGATTCCTTTCTTGTTTTTCACTCGCATTTCGCCACATCACGTTGCAGCTCGTGATTCGGATTCGGAGCGGTCACCTGCGGCTGCCTGGCGTGCGTATTCGCTTCATTTCCATCCACATTGCAAGACCTAATTCGCGATTTGCGATTCGCGATATCCACATGGCGGCGAGTGCCCATTCATTCGGATTCGGATTCGGATTCGTCTGTACTCGAACTCGGCTTCTAGCGGTTCAGGCCGACGGCAAGGAAAAGCCTTGGCGCGACCATCGACCAAATTGTGAACGCAGATTGTTTAGATCTCGAATCGCTTGGGCATAGGAATCGGAATCGGAATTGGAATCGGAATCAGAATCAGAATCAGATATATATCGAGCACTCCAGTTCGATTTGCATTTTGGGCATTGGCCCGGGTTAAGGAGAATCAGAAATCGGAGGTTGCAGCAAGAGTTGTTGCACAAATGCCGTTGGCCGTACAGTGGGGCAAGGCATTAATGAATTCAGTAAATATTTCTATTAAATAGTGTTTAAGGTTGTAAGAAAATATCAGTATCATTAAGCTTTGTTTTTATTTCTTTGTTTAAGTGCAGAGAATATATGTTGAAACATCTGGCTTTGGCAAGTCGCTTTTTAATTTGATTTTTCTTTAAAATCTTTTTAAATTTCAACTGTGCTTCACCCCCCACGCAAGTGGTTTTTCCTCTACTTGCTGCGTTTCTGCTTTAAATTATTTTCTTTTCTCGTACTCATACGAATTTCCAATTGATTTTCTGTTGTTGTCACGTGTTGGCGCCCCTCAGTGCCCATAGGATTCGGATCCGGCTCGGATCCCTTGCCTCATCAACTCATTACGCATCTGGCACACTTGAGTTCAATCAAATGCCAAAGACAGCAGCGGCAGCAGCAGCAGGTGGGGTCTTGTCTCGGGGATAATTGCGCAAAGGCTTTGGCAAGAGATCTGTTTGGCCATTTGCATAAATTTCCCTTGCAAAAAAAAAAGGAGAAATAAATAAAGAAAGGGGGAAAGCACAAGGAGAAGGGGACCACCGACCACACAGCCTGAGATTCTGAGAGAAGACCTGACTAAATCCCCAACACACCGAAAACAATTTATTCATTTTAAAGGGGATAGTATTTGAAAATGGGTTTGGTTAAAGGATTATAAATATTTTTAAGATGCTTTTAGGTACTTTAAATCTTTCCTTTAGATTTTAAGGAAATTCTTTTACTTTATTCATTTCTTAGTTCGTTTTTTTTGAATTTGTTTACCTATTCTTAAGTTTTTATATTTTTAGAGCTTTTTTCCTATCTATTATTATTATTTTTTTAATCAATTTATTATTTTAACTTTGATTAAAATTCTCTCTTATTATCTCTCTATTTATTTTCTTTTTATTTTTTTTGTTGCTCATTATTCTTCTTTAATTGAATTTTTTATATCTTTTCCTCATTTCCTGTCTAATTTTAATTCTGTTTATTAATCTTTCACTTCTTTCTTCCTTAATTTTAATGTTTTTAAAATCTTTCAATTATTTCTTTTTGAATTTTAATTTTGTTGATATCACAAATATTTTATAAAATATTTACTAGAAGCTTGTATGGTATGCCCATTAAGCTGACCCTTCAATTGATCATTTCTGGCTGTAAGTCACCTGTTTTTTTTCCATGTTTAATGAAATGGCTTGGCCAGTGGCTTAACCATGTCATAAACAATGATTAGGCGGCTGCTGGCGGTGGCTCGGACTGGCCAGTGGTGCCAGTGGTTCGCCGTGGTGCCAGTTGTGGTGTGTATTAAAACGGTTTCCATGTTGCAAATGGTAGCGATCATCCTGCGTGTCTCCCCACTTCGATCGGCCAGTGAAATTGTATTATAAATTAATTAGTCAACTATTTTAGCAGCACACCTGCGAGAGGGGCAGGCCATCTATGGAGTTTTCAGAATCAGAGGAATCAGAGGAGGAGGAGGTAGCCACCAAAGACGGACATCATCTCCGGGGGCTTTGGGAACACAGTGACCGAACGAACGAACGAACGAACGAGCGAACGAACGATCGGCTACTGAAGAATCTGCTCCTCGGATGCCAGAATAAGCCTGGTAAATGATTCGGAATGTGGCCGGGGCTCATTATTTGTCTTTGGCCATTTGATTTCCCTAATGTCTAGGCCTTCCGTAAGCGAAAATTTCTTTCTTTTAGCTACTGGTTCTCTCGGGGAGAAGTCTTCATGCTTTTTGAGTGAGTTTTTAGATTCAAGTTGACGTTACTTGCAAGCTAAATTATTTATAATTTTCACTGTTTTAATTATAAGTTTTTCTGGTAAAGTTTCTTTCCAAAAAAATATTGTTTTCTTCTGGCTTTTATTTCCCTCTGTTTTGTAGTTCCCAAAAGAAGGCGGATTTTTTGAAGAATTCATTATTGAGTCTTCCCACACGTGCCGCGTCTTCGCGTCGCCTGCGGCACTTACAGTGGCATTCTTTCGGCAGTCGGGCTACGCCTATCTTGTCGTCCATTTAGTGACAGCCATTAGGCTATTTAATGGAATATTAGTTATTCACTAGCGACACCTTTTCAGCAACCGAAGATCAATGGGCGTGGCAAATCGCCGCGGGACTTACAAGTGGAGAAGATATCTAAATTTAGAGAGAGAGAGGGGCATTAATCAGTCGATTAGTTGGGGTTACTTGACCGACCTCCAACCTCCGACCCTCTCTCTCGCTTGATAATTAAAACGTCTTCTCTTCTCTTTGATGGCGACGACGACGGCGACGAAGGAAAACAAATCATGTCAGAGGGCCCCGAGAGATCAGAGATCATGGAGTTAAAACAATAAGCGGCCAATAAGCCAAACAAAGCGAATGTGCAGTTAACTTAACGGTCGAGCGTGAAGAAAAACATAAATAAAGTTTTGTCAAAGAGCCACCAAAAAAGAGCCCTCATATTGAGATAAACAAATTGACAGTGAAGCCTGGCAAAGGTGGAGAGTTAATTAAAGGTAACAGGAGATTTTAAGAAATATTAGAGAATATTATTCCAGAAATATTAGAGATAATTAAAAGTTACCGGAGATTTCAAGAAATATTACAAAAATATATTTAAAATATTATAAAAATTAAAAAGATCAGGGTTAATATCTCAAGTAGTTTTAAGAAAATAAGTTATTTACTGGAAACTGAAATATATAAAAATAACCATCGCCTTAAAAATTAACTAAAGATTAAAGGAAGCCTTTAAAAATATTTAAAAAAATATAAACAATATAGTTTGTGGAATGTTGAAAAGAAATTAAGAAAGTCATACTTAATATTTCAAGTAATTCAAAGAAAATAAACCATTTATAGGTAAATAACTTGATATACAAATAAATAATAAGCCATACAAATAATGAAAATATTGTCTATATTAGCCAGGCTTCCCTGTAGGCAGCAGGTCCACTCTTTGACCGCCAATCGATTTCGATTTCCATCGCCCTGACACATGAACTTTGACTATTAATGGAACACGAGCGAGAGTAAAAGAAAAGAATGGTCGGGGAGAGACCTAGACTTGGACTTGGACTTGGAAGACTGAGAATGGCCGCGAAAGTACCGTTTCCAGCAGCAGCTTTTTGGCTACTTGGATGCTACTTCTGGCCCATTGTCAGCCATCAGCCATCAGCCAACAGCCAACGATTTGTGGCAACAATAGACAATTTGAAATCTTGATCGAACCTTTTGTTCGGTTCGTTTCGCTGTTCGTTGACATTTGTCACCATCGCAAGCCCCATAACACACAGATATCAGCCCGCTGTAAAAATCGATTCGACACGATATTATCCCTCGTAATCAGCCTAGCTGCCTCCCATTTTGTATATATTACGAGTCAACAATTGCTATTTATTTATAACGATATTAGGCATTCGCAGAAGGGATTATATCATCCCGAAGGGGCCCTTCGTTGGCTCTTTGTTCACATATTTTTGTGTTTTGTTATAGAAAATGCGGTTTAACATTTCTTTTGCGCCGATATTCCAATAGTTTTTGTATTGTTTTCATATGAAAATATTTTTTGCAATCTATTTTTGGCTCGCTTTGTGTCGTCTTATGCAAAGTGCGTGAAGGTGACTGGACTCTGGGATAAGTCTGGTATTTTTGTGATATTTATGAACCCAGCAAACTGTTAGTCAGCTGTCTGAACTATACAAATATAGTAGAAAATAATATATAGAAAAATGTACCTGGGACTGCTCTTGATTCCCATCCTCCTGCTGGTGTCTGGCGGAGTTAACTGCCGCAAGGACCCTAAGAATGTCGTGCCGGATAGTTGTAGGTTCCTGTTGGAAGACCGCCAAGTCTATAGGAGGCGGTGCCAGGGCACCTATCCGGAGGTGGCCTATACCAAGTACCGGGACAAGTTGATCAAGGTCGGCGAACCCTTCTCCATTTACTTGTCCCCGACCCGTGACACTGCCCTGGCGGTTCAGAAGCGTTCACCGCTCCTCAGCTGCCTCAACTTGCAGTTCGAGAACAGCAATACCTTCCACTGTTTGGACGATAACTGGAACGAGACGATCGTCGTGGACCAGGCCAACATATTCTGCTTCGCATTCCACATCCAGCTGCCGGATGATCTGATGCAACAGTGCCTTATCCAGAACAAAATACACTGGCGCCAAGAAAAGGAGCAGCTCTACCAGGTCCTCAGTACCCGGCGATCCATCCTCCACTACACTTACGACGAGGACGTTGCGCCACGCCTGCGGATGCCAAGGCTTCTTTCCCTACTTCTGCTGCAGGCTTTAAATTTTATAATTTTTTAAATTTGTTTGAAAATTTATTCTTTCCTTTCATTAAAATGTGTTCTTGGTTTTTCTTTTCCTTTAGAAAACCAAATGTAATTTCGCTTAATGACCTTAATATTTACAAATAACTTATCATGGCTTCTCTTGAATATATTTCTCGAATAAATAAGCTGCAGCTCCTAACGGAATATGGCTTGAAAAATGATTTATTTAATTTGCTAGGCCTGGAATATGATATATCCATTTGTATATCTATATTTGGGCGTGGCTCTAATCTCGTTAGCAGCGCCACCTGCAGCATTAATTAAGCAACAAATGGCAGCAAACATGGCTGAAAATGGCGTAAAAAAAACTATTAAAAAACAGCAAAGGAAGCTAACTTCGGAAAGCCGACATTTTTATACGCTTGTTTGTTAATTTGCTAATTTAAGAAAGGCATAACTAAGCCGAAACAGCTTCAAATTTAATTTGGAAAGCTTTTCTTTTAGCTTAATAAATCTGCATATTAAGTTTAGACATTTAGGAACATACTTTTTTTTTTTTTTTTTACTTTTTTTCAATATTTTGATTTCAAATAATTCGAATTTTAATGGCGAATCAGAAGAAGGCTTGTGGCGATTGCTTTCTTATTGGCTGTAAGAGGCTCTTAAGAAGACCTCAAATTTTCACATTTTCCGTTAAAAAACTATATTTCGAAATATATGATTTTTAAATCTAGGAGAAAAATAAGTTTCGAAATTCAGGAAAATATATTGTTTGCCAATTTTTAACAATTTTAATGATGTAACCCCTTATCAAATTTTGAAAAATCGTCAAAATTTTTTGTTCTGATTTTCTTTCAATATTTGATTTTAAAAAGTTAATATTTTAATGGCGGATCGAAAAATATACGTCTTATGACTATCACTTTCTTATTGGCTGAAAGAAAACATCCAATTCGCGCATTTTTTGGTATGAAAATATTTTGAAAAATATGATAACTTTTTTGGACAAACAAGAAAGGAATCTAACTTTGGTAAGCCGAAGATTGTATACCTTTGCAAACTTCTGGTCAAAATATAATACCCTCTGCAAGGGTATAAAAGCTGAATAGAAAATGGAAAAATGGTGGCAAGGAGCGGCGGGACACTCATAGATGCCCAGGAGAGATTGCCGGTACAAGATTCTTATCACCGCCTGCCACCTGCCACCTGCAACATCAACCTGAATCTCGCCTCCAGGCCAGGAGTGCACACACAGAGTCCATAGTCCCGGGTCCCGGGTCCCGTGTCCCGAGTCCCGAGCCGATGATAAAGTTATAAAAAACGGAGCATTTCCGATTAAGTTGATTGTCGAAAATTTGCAAACAGATGAAATATTTCAGCAATGTGATTTAATGCCTGTGGTGGCATCCACACGGTAATTGCAAACGCCAGCGGGGCGTGTTTTTACTACCGACATTGGCACCACACTGAGCGTAAATTATTTATTATTTAATAATAAATATAATAGGATTTCCTTGTATAGAAATATATTTTAGTTGGAAAGCGAATCACAAGTTAACGCTATGTGCCAGTGTAACCATTTAATAGGAATTAAACTATGGCCTCACTTGTAAACGCCAAAATGGTCACACTGGTTAAGTTAATTCACAAGATTTGGTATTTTTGCTCACTCTTTTGTAATATTTAAATACTTTATTAATTAAATAACTGTAAAATACTTAAAGTTGGGCTATTACATTTTTAAAATCAATTTAAATAAATTTTTAATTCTTTAATTTTAATTCTAGTTAACTTTATTAACAAGATTTTGTATTTTTGCTCTTTTGTTACTCTTTGTAACATTTAAATACTTTAAATAAATTAGAACTTTAACTAATTACCCAAAGCTGTTTTTTTTTTTAATTTTATATTTTTAAATACAATTTTTTCCCGTGTCTGCACACAGTTCGCGGTCCAGATTGGTTGTCGCTGTTGTTGTTATTGGCGCTGTTGCAGTTGTTGGCCACCTGTTTTGTCATCCATTAGCCATCTTCCTCTGCATCTATTTCCATCCTGCTCCGTGCCCCATGCTCCATGCTCCACGCTCTGTGTGTCTTTGGGGGCTTTTGGCTTGGGGTTTGGGGGCTGGGTTGCATGCAACGCCTGCTTAATGGCATTTGGAAATTTGTCAATCGTTGTTGGGCAGCGGCAATGGCGGTGGCAGTGGCAGGCCCCCAGCCCCCTTTTTTTTCCGCCAACGGAAGTGGGAGAAATACGAGAAAAAATTGGCCAAAGCAAAGCGGTTCTTCTAGATCCTCTTCGATCTAACGAAGCAATTAATTTGGCCCGGCACGTTCCCCGGGAGTTCGGGCAGCTCCGGTTTCGTCTGCTGCTGCTTCTGTTCCTTTTTTTTCTTTCGTTTTTTTTTTTAGCTTCTGCAATTTGAGTTGATGTTGCGCTAAGTGCTGCCATTGCCCCAGGGGCGTAACACAATGGGGGGAGCGCAGGGGGTTCGGTTCCGTCATTTAAATGACGAATTGAGTCAAGTCCAACCGGCCAAGACACGCGCCACTCCATTCTAGTCCCAGTCCCAGTCCTGAGACCCCTTCCGATACCGATAAACAATTATGGTCAGCTCTTAAGAATGTAGATATATTTTTTATGCGAGGTAAAAATATAAAATAATTTATAAAATATAAAGTAAATATTCCTTTAGTATATAAAAATGTGTTCAATACATTTTTCCTTACTAAATCCAACTCAACTGCTATTACTTTGACGGCCACTGTACTCATGCCTTACATATTGACAGCTGGCAACATGCCGCATGCAATAGGCAACATGTTGCCAGCCACTTTGTTGCCAGCGATAACAGACACGCACCAGAGGAAGAAGCGAGGAAGAAGCAAAAAAGAATAAGACGAAACACACCTATCTGCGAGATGTTAACAGTTTAACTCCGACAATCGATGTCTGCGTCGGGATCTGATCTCGGAAATTGACTGACAGACAAAATAAGGCGAGAATTGGCAGAGAAAAGAGAAAGATATAATCGTTTATGCAATATCAGTGTCGGCAATAGAGCCACTGTTGATGTTACACAGGACTTCTGGGTATTTCCTAACATTAGGGATGGCAGATAACCTCGATTAAAGGTTAAAGTGTGACCATTTTGAAGAACTAAAATAAGGGCGTACTTGTAAACGCCAAAAGAGTCACACTGGTAAACTTATTTAACTGTATTTCTTACATTTAAATAGTTTAATAATTAAATAACTGTAAACTACTTAAGTTATTACATTTTAATTAATTTTTTAATTGTCAAAAATTGGCAAACAATTTATTTGTTAACATGGAACAGTTGCTTTTTTTTAGCCAGCGACGTTTTCTATTGCCAAATATGAATTGAACATCAATACAGGAAAAAACGAATTTGGATACATTGAATTTTTCAAAATCCCGGATCGGCGTGCTGATCCTTGTAGCAATTCAGGTACATGAAGCAGAGAATCGCCATTATGATTATAGTCGATCCGCGATGAACTAGGTCCGGGGCCAGGAACACTCTTCGAACGGCATGCTGCGGCACTTGGCGGAGCAGCTGCGGCGGCAAGGGCCTGAAGCGCGGCCGCGGCTCCAGCGGATACTCGACGAAGCCGTCCAGGAACATACCCATTGCGGGTAAGACGGCATTTTCCTGGACGATATCGACTTCCCTAGGTAAGGGCTGGTAGTCTGCCCGGACGGCTCCGTAGCAAAGGGGGATGAGCTTTGTCCCGTCAATAAAGTTCTGGCAGTACGGACAACGCGGCTGAATGCGAAGCCATTTGAGGATGCAACTCTGGCAGAAGTGGTGGCCACAGAGGCTGACGAGCGGCAAGTGCGCATTGGCCATACACACCTTTTGTTACCAATGCAATAATCATAAGTTTATACTAAACTCAAATGAATTACAAATTACAAACCAGGCAGGTGTAGTATGTGGGTCCCATGTCCAAGTCACTTCCAGAATCTTCAGCGTCGTCTGCCATTATTCAACTCGTCTTCAACTCGTCTTTACGGAATGATGAATGTTATGTTATGTCCCCAGATCGAGTAATACTCTACTACACTATTTCCAGGGCCTGCTTGACTGCCGTTAGTGTTTCTCTTTAAACCAAACTGAAATCCCTTTGTAATTTAAGTATTAGCCATATTTGAGGTCTTCTTGAGAGCAGATTATGGCCAAAAATCAACCGATTGCCAAAAGCCGTGTATTTTTCGATTCACTATTAAAAACTAGCAAGTAAAAGCTTTTCGAATTGAATTTGAAGCTGTTTTGGCATAGTTGTGATTATTTATATATAAGATTTTTCGAAATATGTTTTTAATCCAAAACTGTGAAAACTTAAGGTCTTCTTAAGAGCCTCTTATAACCAAAAATATATTAATTAAATACCCTTACCATTTCCAATTTAGACTGGCAATCAAGTTCAGGCATATCGCTCAAAGCAAAAGTAATAACCACATTTTAATTGGATTTTTCCATAAAATATAATTGCGGATATTCAAGTATTTTTAACAGTACCGTGAGTAGAGGAGAACCCTACCTAATGGCTGCCTGTCTGTCTGTTTTGAACTAGGAAGTAGTACACTGCGCTTTATTGCGCCATATTTGCACAAGCATTACTCTTCCCTCCTGCCTTGTTGTGTTAACTTGGCCATAAAGCGAAGACAACCAGACGATGTCGCTGTTTGGCCAGCTTGCTTGCCTGCCTTCTTGAGCGGTGTTAATTGTCATAAAACGAAACGATGCGTAGAGGAATAAACATATATAAATCTTTATATATATGTACCAGGTATATATTTATATAAAAAGAATTCACAGCAGCGGTCAAGAGGCACAGCTTTTGACTTGGCCAATAAATTGTTAAGAAGGTTTTTCTCTGGAAAGAAAAGCTTTGGTGAATTAAGAAATAACTCAAACTATATAACAAAAACAGAGCTTCTTTAATTTAAAATTCGGTTAATTGAAAATAAACTAAAGCCGCAGAAAAATATTCAACTGAAACCTTTGGTTTCTTATACATTTTTTTGCTATTATTTTGTTTGCCACTGTCCGTGTATATAGAAGAGGAATTTATATGGCCGGGAGACTCCACCTTGATGAGGTGAGGTGTCTTATAGAACACTGTTTTTTTCTGTTTTTTTTTCTGTTTTTTTGGCCCGGCATACGCCGCATTCTTTTGGGCAACTAACTACATGGCCAGCCCCCTTTCCGAAGCTCGAAAAACCATCCAATCGATCGCACTTTATGGCATCATTATGCTAATGGGCAATTGTGCATTGTCTCTCTCTCTTTATATAAACTCTCCCGATTGCCCGATTCTCCGATTCCCCCGACTTTGGTGGCGATTATTGTACAACGTTTACAGTTTGTTTTTCGCCGTCGTCGTTCATTCATTTCCATATGGACACGCTCATTCGATTAGCATACACATGGCAGGAGGAGTCATACATCTGCATATAAACCTATCTATATCTGTATCTTCATACACATATCTATATCTATACCTATTTATATATATAAATATAGAGAGATATATATGGGCTGGTGTTTTGATTTGTTTGGCATTACGTGTGCGTTGTTACCTCAGTAAAATTGATATATGTGCAATTCTTTTTTTTTATATTACCGTCGTTTTAAAAGCGACAGTTTTGTTTTGAGTATACACACTTTTTCTCTTATATATACTAATGTTTCGTCAAGCATTGATTTCTTATCAGCTCCCAATCTTAAGCACCGTTAAAATAAAGAAGAACGCGAAGTGATGCCTTTCATAGAAAGTTGATAAATGTGCAAAGTTATTCATTTACGTTTGGAGTGTGATCTGGTAATATTGTCTTGGAACAAATTGACTAAATTTGTGTGATTACTTATAAGCGCCGAACTAAAAATTCTATCGCGATATTTTAAAAAGCTTTAAGTTGAGTAAACGGTTAAATTTAATTAAAATGCCACGTAGAACCGAATTAAGTAACGAAGAGCAGATTAAAATCAAAACAATGTCGGATTGCGGCGTTAAAGTGGGTGTTATTGCTACAACAATAAAGAGAC
>VNJW01008055.1:0-11240 GCA_008042615.1 Drosophila auraria | reverse complement strand
CCTGGGGTTATATAATGGCGTCGAATTAGGGCGAGACAAAGTTCGCCGGGTCCGCTAGTTTAATATATTTTTTGAAAATTTTTAGCGCAACTTGCTGAATTAAAAAAATTAAAGGAATCCCAATTTGCGGCGATGTCTATGAAAGCGAGAGTAGTGTAATTTCCGCGATTACGTTAAAACAGTTTGCGACGCCTTAATTTTATATCGAATGTTCCTTATATCTTATAATAATTTTATAAACATTAAAAAATAAAAATAAAAAATTAATTAAAAATAATTTCAGAATGTTTTATTTCGCAAGGGCATATTAAATTCTGTATACCCAGTCTACGAGATTTTCATGCTCTCTGGGGAGCAGGAAATTCATATAGGGAATTTCCCTACTGAGCGGTGAGCAAGAAATTCCACAGGAGCAGAGCAGCGACGGTGCGAGTACACGAATTTCCCCGGCCACGCGTGAATAAAAGCGAATGAGAACTTTACATGAACGGGGAGTACCTACCCCCTGAGCGATTCCACAAGAAAGTAGTACCTTTTTACAGATCAAAAGTCCCACTGGGTATCTAAGCGCTCTTCCGATCTTCGTCTAAAAGTCCCGGCTCCCCCTCTCTTTCCTTTCCTCGCTCTTTCGCAAGTCTCCACTTTTTATTGGAGTAATTTATTTTAAGTTACATTGTCAGTACTAATTTCCGGATGCACCAATAAACACCTTCCGACGCGTTTCGCGCAAAACCCCGAAAAGTTTGTGTTTTTAATCATCTTTTGCAACTTCGGGTTAGGGCGGCCTTAACCCGGAGTTGCACAAGATAATTAAAAACACAAACTTTTTGGGGTTTTGCGCGATACTCCTTCGAGAACAGGTAATGATCTTAACTTAACTTTTCGCTTTTTCATACATATTGCACATTAACATAATTAATTTATTTCTTTCTTTATTGGTAGACAAAAAAAATTTTTTTTGCTGTTAACATTAAAACTTAAAATTAATCTTTCCACCGACCAGGTGGGAGAACTTTTAGCGATATGCTTCGTCTCATATCGGGTTGGTTGGGGTAAAGACTTACAAACGAGAAGATATAAAATTAAATACATTTACTAACACTGGTCTTTCACAAGGTATATAGAGCAAATACAGGATACGAAACGGGTCATGGGCATTAAAATTTTATCTGCATATTTCCAGAAACATAGGTCGGAACTGTCGAGTACTTCTACTGTTGTTGTTCCCCAACCAACAGATACATACAAACAAGCACACATACATATATTTGTATTGGATTAGGACTTTGTGTGCTGGAGAACGATAACTTGAAAAAAGTGGAAATATCAATCCGTTAACACAAAACAAGACGTGTTTTTTTTAATTGACTCTTGAATTGTTTCTCTCATTTTCGTGTAAAAACTAGAACAGAGCCGGCGGAATTGCAATAATGCGGAAAGCTAGGATTAAACTGCAATCACAAAATAATTATTAATAAATCAAGTGTGTTCCTGAAACATCCAAGAATTAACCGTAGGAAAGCTTTATTTGGGTGTGACCGATTGTGAGATACCGGGTACCCAAAGCATTGTGGTTGAAATTGAATAGCACAGATCATGAATAAATACAATTTTGACAAATTAGGACAAATGTAGCTGAAGAATAAGCATACCCAGAATATTTATTTTAAATTTTTTTTTTTTTAATTATCAGAAACATCCGCACAAAGCTATGTATTTGTTATTTATCTATTTACTGACGGCGGAAGTGGGCTTGGTTAAAATTTGGAATAATGATCATCTACCGACAGCCATTGACTTTGCAGTGTATAGAGGCATTCCGTACAGCCACCTTGCCATTTCGGAATGCTCGGGCCTTTCCTCTGACCACATTCCGCCTCTGATATATTTCTGCGTTGCGGCCTATTAGGTCGTAGCTAAAACCAGGGTTTTGCCTCGGGGATCAGGCACTAAAAGTTCTAGTGAACAGACTTTTTGCATTGACTGAAGATAACCCATCACTTGTAATGGCGGATGACATTGTTTCTTTTGCTCAGGACTTAGTAGACAAAATTCATCAAGCTGCCACTCCTGCTAGATGTGTAACTATTCCTCCGCCATCCTGGCCATCTTCAAAGCCTGAAATTGCAGCCTTGGCCAGGAAGGGTCATGCACCTCGTCGTAACTGGATGAGGACAAGGCATACTATCGATTTAGCTAGGTGGAAGGCACCTGCCTCGGAACTTAGGAAAGTTCTCCGGTTGGCTAAGTCGGAATTTTTCGTAAATCATCTCAATGCCATCGATCCTAACCAGGATCATGGGTTTGCTTTGTGGAAATGCACCCGAAACCTAAAAAGGCAGCCTCTTCCCAGGTTTTCTTTTTAACGAAGCGATGGTACTTGGGCTCACAGAGATTCCGCTATTGCAGAAGTATTTGCAGGCGATCTGGAGAGACGTTTGATTTTGCAACAATCCACGAGACCCAGACAACCATCTCTAGGTTTGGGCTCTCCTTTGGTTCTCCTGTTGCTGTGCGGCCTGTGGATCAAGATGGGGTACGTGATCATATTAAGCGACTGGTTCCCACTAAAGCTCCTGGCATGGATGCAATCCGATGGTAAAGTAGCAAAGGCACTTTCTAGCTCAGTTATTGCACAGCTCAGCCTTCTCTTTAATGCTTCCCTTAACCTTGGCCATTTTCCATCCCCCTGGAAACGTGCACTTGTCACAATGGTCCGAAAGGGAAAGACCCGTTCTCACCAGAATCATACAGGCCGATAAGTCTTCTGTCCACTTTCTTAAAGACATTCGAGCGGATCGTGCTTGTTCGGTTGATAAATATTGACGCTATCATGGACGCTCTGCCAGGCCACCAATTTGGATTTCGAAGTCGCCATAGCGCTATTGAGCAAGTTCACAAAGTTGTTAACCACATTCTGAGTGCTTTAAAAGATCGCAAATACTGTTCAGCTGTATTTCTAGACGGCAGGCTTTTGACAGGGTTTGGCATGGAGGTCTCTTTTACAAATTAATACCGCTTTTACCTGAGAAACTCTGGAAGCTTATTGTGTCATTTCTGGATAACAGAAAGTTTTCCGTTGAGATCCGTGGACATCGTTCTGAACTACGCCCAATTCACGCTGGTGTACCTCAGGGCAACGTTCTTAGCCCGGTACTGTACACACTTTACACATCGGATCTTCCAAACCCCATGGTTCGTGGTACTTAGCCACCTACGCAGATGACACTGCTTTTCTAGCTGCTGGCAGCACCCCCATATCGGCTTCCAGTCGTGTCCAGAAATTCTTGGACGAATTCGAATGTTAGGCATCTCGATGGAACATAGCGCTTAACATTGAAAAGACACAGGTTAAGGTGACGTACCTTGGCGTAACCCTAGACCTCCGACTTTGCTGGAAGGGGCAGATTGACCGAGTCTGCGGATAAGCAAGGACAAAGCTCGAAAAATAGATTGGCTCCTTCGTTCTGGTACCGGTCTATCCCTCCATACCGAAGTGCGACCATTGTCCTTCCGACGTGCTGGGCACCGATTGTGACTTCACTAAAAAGGGTGCAAACATGCATAACAAATGCTCTAAGAAGGATGCTGGAAGCTAAGTGGCACCACTACGTACAAAATCACAAGCTATTTTAGGGCACAGGAATACCAACTGTAACAGAAACAATTTCATTATTTGCAAACCGATACAGAGACCGTTTGGCTAGACATCTTGCCAGACCGTTAGGCAGACGGCGTTTTCGCAGACGACACCCTGAGGACCTATGTATACTCGGCCGAGACAGACATGAACGACTTCTTTAACACCAAAACATTCGACCACACATTAAATGCCGCGAAGTGGCGCTCTTTCCTAACCGCAGTTTCCGGGACCTATAGTTACTATTTAACAAACACGAAAACAAGAGCTATTCTTATGTGGCGTGATAATTAAACATAAAATAAATAAATAATAACAACTCTAGCTCTGATAGTCTCTGAGATCTGTTTGCTCATACGGACGGACGGACAGATGACTCGGCTGGATCAAGAATATCAGGCGGGCACCGGTTTTCACAAGATTCTCTCGTTTTCGTTGTCGAAAACGTCAAATTGGTGCTACCGTTTTCACTTTCACAAGATTCTTTCGAA
Source organism: Drosophila auraria (assembly GCA_008042615.1). Classification (NCBI taxonomy): domain Eukaryota; kingdom Metazoa; phylum Arthropoda; class Insecta; order Diptera; family Drosophilidae; genus Drosophila; species Drosophila auraria. Next base: position 7,109 of record VNJW01008055.1, on the reverse strand, counting down.
TTGAAAAATGGGCAAGTTCGACTTTTCGAAATGAAAGCCTTTTACTACATCAAATCGGATCTAGTTTGATGTTCATTTTATAACCATTAGTAAATAAATCTAACTCGTAATTACATTTTAAATAATTTTTTTATAGTTCTTTTGGACAAATATCTGCCTTTACTTGGCTTTAAAACAAATAATTAAAAAAAAAACACGCAGTTTACTTCTCAAAACATTCAAATCGGAGAACCTTAAAACGAAAATCGAAAGCAAAACCGGGGCCTGCTTGTATATAATAAAAAGATATTGCATGAGTTCAAAAAAGTCGTTCTATTGTGGTTCTATTTAGTCGGTCGCCTTTCGCTTGTAGCTTTGGTGTAGAGCGTAGAAGTGTCGACTCATGCTTTGTAAACTCGAGTTCATATCGCACTTTATGTACACTTTTTTTTTCTTTTTTTTTCAATTTAAAAAGGCAGGAAGCAAACTAATCCAAGCCGAAGAGTATATAGCCTTGCAGATAATATACAAATAAAATTAAAGAGGCATTAATCCGATGTCTTTAAAAACAACTAAAATCGACTAATTTATACCGATCGTTTCTATGGCAGCTAAACGATATAGTTGACTGTTCCGACTTTTATACATACTGTAATAGAAATAAGACTATTCTGATAAGTTTCATTCAGAGAGCTCAAAAGACTAGTTTGCGTTGCAATGGACAGACAAACGGACAGACAGAAGGTCAGACAGAAGCATGAAAAAATTTTGTTAATTGACAGCAAAGTACCAGTACATTCAAACATAAGGGATCTAAAATGTTTTTGAGTCAAATAAGCAGCAAGGTCTTTTTTTCCTTCTTGCGTTTTTTAAAAAAACTTGCCAAGGCCAAGGCCTTGCCTTACATAGCAAACCACATACATACATTGCAAGCCTAACGGGAACTGTGACATTTCTCCATCTCTGTGACTTTTAAGGATTGCTCGCTCAACAACGGCAAACTTATAACCCTTTAATCTCGCAGCGACATATAGAATCGTAGAATTATTTTCATGAGGATGAATAATATTATGATAAGTATGAACTCTTCCATTAAATGCTTATAAACTATTGTTCGCGCCACAGGGCGCTTAGTTTTCAGAGGCAGTGTGGGAGCGAGCGCCCTCGCTCTCGCGCTCGCCTGCTCTCCCTCTCCTCGTCCGTTTTCGCGCTCCCTCTATTCCAGCCGGGAAAGGGCGCCTCTCCACCGGCCGAAGCTGCATTCCTTTCCTTTTATGAAATTAGTTTTAAGCAATCACTGAAGTTGAATAAACATATATTGTGTGAAACCTACGCCGCCGACGACTTTTCTACTTCTACTTGCATCGGGGATTGGTTCCGCAGCCTTCAACTCCAGCAGCCCCTACAACTATAACCGACGCACCAGGCACTTATCTGAAGATCCGCCCCCTCCAGTTCATGGTCCTTCGAGCCGGATCAAGCCTGATCCCTACCAGCTACACTTCGCGGATTTCTCAAGATAAGTACGAGTTTTAATATTAGCAATTACACAGAGAGATCAAAAAGAACAACTTCGAAAGTCTTGCCTCTGTTTCGCTAAAGTCCAAAGTTCAACTGCAAGTTTTCCGTGGTCGCCATCTTGTGTTTTCCATCCGTGTCTTTTTCTAGTAAAAAGTGAGAAATATAGTGTTTGTGCAAATATATACGCCCCAGCCGCAGTGAGAAAATATTTCCTAATATAAAGTGCAAAATTCATAAAAAAGTACTTTGCCAAAAACGGCCCCCTACATTTTTTTTTCTTATGCTCTGCGTTCCTGCTGGTGCCCAAGCGCATATATATACACACACACACTCACAAATACATAAAAAGTTCCTAAATTTTTAACTAAACTGCAAGTTTTTATTCGCCAAAGTTCCATTCCTACATAAACACAATTTCGTACATTTATTTGCATAAACACACACTACGATTTTACCGGCGAATTTACATAAATACATAATTACCAAACATACATACATACCTACATATCCCTATATTTATTTCACATATATATATATCCAAAAACTATTTACATTTTAGTATATTAACCCAAAAAAAACATTTATACCCAATCTGCAATATATTTATTCCAAACATATACCAACAAATATATTTAAATATTTTATATACAAATATTTTATACAAATATTTCTTTGACAGTAAAGAATGCATTCTCAATACTTGCAGTTTTCCTTTCAGAATAATATTGGATGAAACAAGCAAACCACTGTTATTTTTTGGTATGCTGCAACAGTTCTTTCGCAACATATAAATAACGTATATTACACTTCGGCAATCTTCGGGTTTCTGCAGCACACATCAATAACGGTTCTGTAGCAATGTATCTTTCATGCAAAATACCGCTTCAAAATAACCCATTGATAACAGTTATATAACTGTTATGAAGGAAGGCTTAAAGAACCCATCTGTAGCATACACAGGGAACCGTTTGGTGATAATGTATTAATAACCATTAAAACAACAATAAAAATTTATTTAAAAAAGTGTATTTTCTTGCTTTTGACATGTGTATATAATATATGTAGGTTGATAAAATCGCACAATACATTTTTTTATGTGATTAATGAAGAAAGCCTGCAATTATATTGAAAATAATAATATTGTTTTTTGATGCAATAATTAAATAACGTTAAAAAAATAATAAATGAGAAACTAAAATTATATACACTCACCATAAAACGCAAATATTATCTGAAATAAAAAAAAATATAATATTATGACCTATAAATAGACGAAATCTGAAATGATAAATATTATATTTTGTATATTAATGTATACATACCAGTTCTGAAATAAAAGTAATATATTATTTATTTTATAATGGCAATCGCATACCTTATGTTCTTAATATATCTGAAACTGAAATGAATTATCTTATTTAAAAATATATATATGTTTTCTTACCTTGCATACTTATTAAAATGAATTTCACAACTGCATCAAGCAAACTTCTTAATGCAACTAAAGCAAGTAACAAAAGACAATGCAAAAACCAACCGCGTGTTTTTTCATTCTCTTTTCTTCTTATTTGTTAGTGAGTTTCTTTTCTTTTTATTCTCTTATTTACGTTTCAAATGCTGGTTTCCGAAATAATGCATCTTTATACGTTCTAAGAGAAGCGACGTTTGCACTTATATGAAAGAGAAAGAGAATAAAAAACAATAACAAATGCTGGTTTCGGATAGAACGCATATTTATGCGTTTTAAAAGAAGCGACGATTGCACGGAACCGAAGCTATAGAAAAAAAAAGCCAACTGTTCGGGAAGCGCTCGGGTAATTTACTTCCAGAAAAACGTATATTTATGCATTCTTAGAGAAGCGAAAGTTGCACATAATATTTATTTTATAACTTATTTCTTCGCTTCTAATTAACCAACAAAAGAAACCATGTTATTGCATACATCTAAAATGTATTATATCATAGTTCTAACGATTTTTGAGCTAGAATTTTCGGCATATAGAACCGTTTCAGAACCGTTTTTTTTACAACCCGTTCTACAAGGTCCGACTGGGTCTGCACGAAGCGACATACATTTGCATTCCAAACATACAAACATACACATAAGTCCGAAGCGGCAAAGCCGGCGTCTAGCGTCGATTCCTCTTTGTTCCCTCCGCTAGCTGCAGTGATTGCACAGGGCCGGTGCACACACACCCGCACATATACATTGTCCGAAATTAAACTCAAAAACACAGTGCCGACACAAAAAAAAATCCTCCACTAACGATTTTAGGAAAAATTAAATTAGAGAACACATTTTTTTTAAACTGGCCGAATAAATTTTGATTATTGGCAACTAATTATCGCCATACGCCTTAGCTATTTTCTAGCGTTTTTTCAGCTTTCTGGGCGGGTTTCTATTTTTGTTTCTCTGTTCCATGCAAGTTTTTTTTTTTCTATTTTTTCGTGGTGTTTCTAAATTAAAATAAAGTAAGCCAAAGAATTCTTATAAAGAGTCAGCTAATTTCGCCAAACTCTTAGTGATTTTTTCCAAGCTAATTTTTGGCTATTTTTTTTCTTTGCTGGCTGGTTATTTTGGGGTTTCTTTTTGTTCCACCAGCCTTCTTAGTTGTCGCATTCCTGAATTTTCCTGATAACTGGCAGATAAGCTGGTCCAGCTCGACAGGCTACGTTTTAGCTATTTTTTTCGGCGTGTTTTTGGTCTTTTTTGTGTTTCTCGCACCGTTTCTACGATTTTTGTTGTCGTATTCCTGAACCAGTTTCGAACAAGTGGCTCATAATTTCCGCCAATTTCCGTAGCTAGTTTTCAGCCATTTTTTTTTTTTGCTAGTTTTAGCTATTTGTTAGCTATCTTGTGCGAATTCCGCTATTTTTTGTAATTTTTTCACACAAGTTGCAGTTTGGTCGTGTCTGCTGTTCGACTTCTATTGATTCATCGATTTAAATTCGGAGTGGGGGTGTTTTCTCCCATCGAGCAGCGACATTTTTTGAGCTTTTTCTTCCACTTTCTTCCACTTTTTGCGGCGTGCAGGCCTTCCTATTTGTAGGGTATAGCTGAGTATGCCCAGTGAGGGTGATAAGAAACCGACAACTACCCCAGGAAAAGAACAAAAAACCAGCCCGTCCTCTCCGCTTCCCGCTCGCGCTAAGCTAGCACCTAAGGCCTCAAGTCCATCAGTCAGAGCGGTATCCACTCCAAAAGGAAAGAATCTTCCAACGACAAGTTCGAAGACAACTCCAAAAATTGTTATTTCGAAACCGTTGACAAAATCTTCTAGCGAGTCTTCACTTGCGGTCAAGCCAGAAAATCCCTCTGCTTTCGGAACCGAATTTCTAAGGGTAACTCGCGCTATCAGAAAGAAAATGGCATCCTCAGACCAGCCAACCGCCGCAACCGCAGCGTTGCACAAATTCATTGCAGTCAGCGATCGCGTTAACCTCTTTGAAGCAAAGATAAATACTCCTGAACAAGCTCCTCCGTCTCTACATACGCTGCAAGTCCGTCTTCAACAAGTGCGAGCCTTATGGGACAAAGTAGAAAAAGAGTATGAAACGTGCTCTGATCTAATTGCCCAAGAAGGATCCCTCAGCACATTGCCGCTGCTGCATTCAAAATATGACTACTGCTATTCAGTATACGAGTCATGTGCAGCACTTATTGGCGAAAACATCGACAGAGCGACGCCTCCCAGCCACTAATTTCGTCCGGTTGCCGGTTACCTCCTTGCGATACGGAAGTTTTCGACGGGGATTATCTTCGATGGCCAACTTTCAGGGACCTTTTTAGGGCAGTATACGTCAATTACCCTAGGCTGACACCGGTCGAGAAGTTGTTTCACCTCATCACCAAAACAAGTGGCGAGGCCAAGGCGATTGTAACCAAATCCCCTCTCACCAATGACGGGTTCCCTACGGCTTGGGAAGCACTTCAAGACCGATTCCAAAATAAGCGACTTTTAGTCAACAGCCAACTCAAGCTCTTGTTTAACTTGAGTTCTATATCCAACGAATCTGGTCTTGCGTTAAAAGAACTTCAAACCACGATTCAAGGGTGTTTGACAGCACTAGCACATTCCCAGATATTCACGAAAAACTGGGATTGTTTGCTGGTATTCCTGTGCGCCAGTAAACTGCCTAAGGTGACCCTTTCTCTATGGGAACAATCCTTATCTTCCAAGTCCGAAATTCCTGCGTGGGAAGAAATGAACACGTTCCTAAATGAAAGATATCGGACATTAGAGGCCATTGAGGACATGAAGCCAAGTCCATCGGTCCCGAAAAAACTTCAGTCCTTCGAGACAAAGGTTAGCTTCAAGCCAAGAAGCTGTGAATTATGCTCAAAGGAAAACCATCCTGTACGGTTGTGCCCGCGTTTTCTCCAGATGTCAGTGGATGCGCGTTCCGCATACATTAAGAAGAAGCAGCTATGCTTAAATTGTTTCGCAAGAGGCCATCAGCTCCGCGATTGCTCCAGCACTCACAGCTGTTTCACTTGTAGAGGCAGGCATCATACCTTGTTACATCGAGGAACCTCTAGTTTTTCGGGGTCAAACTCCACAGCCGCCTCTTTGCCAGCTCCACAACCTGCTGCGAGACCTTCGAGCAGCAACCCACCGCAGAGCACTTCCACTGTGCAAAATTATTTTGCCTCAGGCACTACAGCTGTTCTGCTGAGCACGGCGATTATTGACATCTGTCATCTGGGGACCAGCTATCGAGCGCGAGCACTGATTGACTCGGGATCCGAAGCAACGTTCATTACAGAACGCCAAGTTGCCATTCCGACCCATTCAAACCCAAGTTTCCGGTCTAAACCAGTCGGTGTCCGCGAAGGCCACCAGGGTATGCCACTTCGCAATTCGATCTCCAACGAAGCCAGGTCTACAACTAGACACCGCAGCCAACCTTCCGGATTTGGAGGCAAACTGCCTTCCTACACGATTCCTCAGAATTCTTTAAAAGATCTGCCAGCTCTTCAATGGGCAGACCCCGCTTTTTATGAAAGTTTTCAGATCGACGTCTTGATCGGAGCCGATATTTTACCTTCCGTATTGATGAGCGGCATGCGTAACAATATCTGCGGCTCACTCCTAGGTCAAGAAACCATTTTCGGGTGGGTGCTCACGCTGTCGATTTCCAATACCCCAACCAATCGAGTCGCATCCTTCACGACGCAGGTAAACCAGGACAGAGAAGGGTCATTAGACAGACTTCTCACCAAGTTCTGGGAGGTGGAGGATCTACCAGTTCAGATGGTAAAAGAGTCGGATTCCTATTGCGAAAGGAACTTTCTTCAAACGACTAAAAAAGACGCAAGCGGGAGGTACGTGGTGACGCTTCCTTTCCGCAACCCTGAAAATTCCGGATCCGATCTAGGATATTCGAGGTCCATTGCTTTAGCTCAGTTTCTTAGAAACGAGAATCGTTTAAAAAGAGACTTTCCCCTAAAAGAGCAATATGACAGCGTGATTTAAGAGTATCTGGATCTGGGTCATGTGAAAGGAGTTCCTTCGACTCACAGTTCTCCTACCTATTATCTTCCACACCATGCGGTAATTAAGCCCGAAAGCACCACCACGAAGCTTCGCGTTGTATTCAACGCTTCA
>VNJW01008049.1:24215-65912 GCA_008042615.1 Drosophila auraria | reverse complement strand
ATAAAATGAGTTTGAAATATCAACTCAACAAATGTAGACGTTTGCTTTATTTGCAGCCTCTCTTACATCTGGTGTGCCATAATGTCGTACATAGGACATAGCATCTTGAGCATATTCATGCATATGTCGCGGACTTCCGACGCACAGTGGCTCATTTTCCGAAAACTCGTTGCAAAAGTCGGATTTCGGGTTGTTGAATTTAGCAAATGTTTTGATACCATTCAATTAGGAATTGATCAAGCTATTCAAAAACAAAATTTTATAATTTACAAAATTTTTTTAGTACTTTTAATCGCTGCTCAAAGTTTAACAATTTTTCTGTAGTTGCAAAAAGGTAAAAAAACTCGCTAAATCGACAGATTTAAATTAATTTTTCTAAAAAAGTAGTTAAGCTCAATGAAAAAAATATATTTTTCTGTTTTAAGGAACCAATTTTAAATCTGAATTAAAAAGAAAATGGAAATTTTTGTTTGAACTTATATTTTTTTTAGATTTTTAAAAAAGAGTCTATTTTTTCCTTATTTTCAATTTTTAGTGGAAAATAAAAAAAAAAATGCCATATTTCGCCGAGCTCTAGATAATACTAAAAATTAGTGGAGATATTCAACTAACAAACTAAAAAAAAAACCATTGCTACAATTGTGCGCATTTCGAGATATTGATAATTTTTCATACCAACTCATGCTGCCAAACTGACCCTACGTCGTCGGCCAGTATGGCAGAATGCGGGCCAGAAAAAAGTATGGGTTGAAATACCGGAGCTGCAAAAAAAAATTTTTTTTTTTTTCCATTTATTTTTGCTTAAACATTTTTATTTACTTACAGAATGAGTATTAAAAAATATGTTTAATCATTTTGAATTTTTAAATTCATTGATTCCTATAAAAAAATGTATTTTTTTAGTAAGAAATCAAAAGTTTTAGGTTGTCGAATTAATTACGCCTCTTTTGGTGGGCGTAACCTAAAGAACGTACTACTTAAAAAATTTTGGAGATTTGTTAATTATTATAAAAAAAAAATTAAGTAGATACCTACAATAGATCAAAAGTTATTAATTTAGCAACGTGTTTTGAGAAAACGAGCCACTGTGCGGCGTCTCATATGGGAACATGGAAAGGCTTTTCGGGAGGAGAGCTAAGTCGGTGAAGTGTACATTTTGATGCCCGGATCTAAGCCTACGGGCGTACTGGTAGCTTTCTATTTAATTAAATTACAAATCAATTATACTTGTCTGCAGGCGGTTTATGCTTTTGGATTAAACATTCTTGTTGTGGAAGTGTATGGTTCATATTGTAAATGAAATATATATCGATTAATGGATACTACGAGGGAAACTCGATAAAATAATAAATAAAATAAATAATAAAATAACTCCTTCAAACCTTTTATATTTGCTTAAATTTATTATTATTCAATGAACTTTGCAAGAAATTATTAAACAAACCTGTTTAAAAATCAGTCTTAGGTTTTAACTCTTTTTATATATAAGCCAAGTTCTGTAAAAGATGAAATAATACTACTCAAAATTAATATAAATACAATAAAATCCGAATTAATCATTTAAGTACACGATACTCCTTGTTAAATTGTTAGTTTTTACAAAAGAACAAATATATTAAATTTAAAAATTTTGCTTACCATTTAAAGTATTATCTTATAACAGAACATCTCTGCTTAAATTCTCGGTTCAAACTTTGCTAAAAAAAGTGTATGTGAAAACGTACTGTATAGTTTCCCTTGGAAAAATAAACGGATATTTTAAGCACAGAACGGATTTTATTCTACCAAAAAACAACCTCCTTTCCCTTTGTTTCAGCTACATTTTTAATTGTTAGAACTGTTTAAACTTTGCTAACTACATAGTTACTGGTGTAAGCTGGCGGGTTCAATTCAAATGTATGGAATTTTTAGACAGAAGGGCAACCGACCGGGTTACGTGCTGGTTTCAATGAAATGAAAATATAAAATATGCATTTACGGCTCCTGGCCCCCGCTGCTGGTTTGCTGCTGCAGCTTCGCTCCTGGCTCCTGGCGATGCCCGGATAAGTATGCTACGGGCCACGTGATGGGGAATTGCGCCAAAAACGCTCGCTCGCCTTGCATTCAAATGGGTATCCTGTGAGCTCGGGGTGAAATCTAATCCTGGCTTGGGCATGGGCATGGGCCGGTGCATCGCTCCCGTTCGACTGTCTGTCTGAGAGGCGACAAGGCCACTCAATAATAAATGTAACGAGCGCATTACAAACACTTATGGCAAGTTTAAAGTGCCACGAGAAATGGAATGTGGCGGCAGCAGCAGCTAGTATATGCTGCATGCAGTGACTGCCGCATAAATAATTGCACAGTTGCTGCAAATAAAATGGACATCAAGACACCAACTTAGTCAACTCGAGTCTCTCGCTGCTCGCTCTCGCTCTCCCTCTCCCTGAAAACTTGTAAAACTTTTCTATTGTCACGGAAAAGTGCTGGCAGGTGGGGTGGGATGATGCCTTGCCGGGTCGCTTGCACTTGAAGTGGAAAAACTTTACTGCATTGCGTTAGGAAAAGTTGCGACGCTAGTTCTAGTAGAAAAGCAAAAGTTTTCAGTCAAAGCGAAAGTTAAAGCTCGGTGCCCAAATAATTTGAATATGGCTAAATAAAATATTTTCCGGCATTGACTTGACCAGAGAAGACACCCCAACCGAGAGTATCTCAATTAACGAAATTAAGGAAATTATTTCGGAATTATTTTGCATGTTCCATGGCCATAAAAGGGGCGTGGCAAGGGAGGAGGGAACTGTGGGAAATTGAGAGCGAAATGGACGCAAGCACACGTATCGAAATGGCACAGAAACTTTCTCGTGTTCTCGTTTTCCCGATTTCTCGGATTCTCCCTGCTCCCCCAGCAAGTTGCACGAAAAAATCCTCCACAATTGGCAATCGAAAATTGGAAAACTTTTCCCTATATTTGTTTTGGCTTCATTGACTCGACTCGACTCCCTCCGTGCTTAGGTACACACACACGCCCCCCACATATATATGGGCATATCCTGCATATATAGACAATCAACTCCCGCTCAGCTGTGCTGTGCTATTATCAAAAGTTTTCCCCGACAGGCGAGTTCTCAGCTCTAACCGAAAGCTAAGCGACGGCAAAAACTTTAATGGAGCCGCGAGCAAGCCGAGGGATTGGAACTTTAATTGCAAAACGGGCAGTTTTCAATTCGCTGGCAGCTGCCACCGCGGCAACTCGCCACCTCAAAGCCTGAAGCTCTCCGAAATGCCCCCAAAAAATTGACATAAAGTGCGCTGCAATTAGAGTGCAAACAAACGACGCTTTATGGGTTTGTTTTTGCGGAATTTACTTCCCTCCTCTCCTTTTTTCTCTGTATAAATTTTTAATAGTTAGTCCTGGGCATATATGCCAAAACTTGCGACATTAAGCCGGGGGCCAGGGCCCCCGTATGCGTAATAAATTAAATGCCAAAAGGTGAATGGTGCAAGCGCTATTAAACCATCGCAGCTTGAACGGATTTGTAGCTGGCAAAAGCGTTTAATTAAATTTCTGAATTGTTGTTGGAGTTTGCTTTTCGGAAAGCAATTGCTTTTTGCTAACAGAAAAATATTAAAATAAAAATATGTTTTGTGCTTGTGTTTGTTAAATGTTTTTAAGGGGAATTTGGGTAAAGAATTAAAGGTCCCCTTCGATTTAGTGTCTCTGAATGGAAAAGCCTTATTTTAGCAAGCTTTTCTCAAGGTTTATTCTTATAAATATACTATTTTTTAAATACTAAAGGGTATTTTGAGCTTAAAAAATGTATGATTTTTATTCTTGATGATGAATCATCATCAAAATCAAATCATAATCAGTTTTTAGCTTTTAAATATCAATTTCAAGCAAACGTTTAAATTTTCATATTTCACAAATAATATTTCCTGCATGCTCGGTCGTCGAAAATCACTTCTCTCAAACTGCCAAAGTAATTTAAACTTTTTTTGAGTGTGTGCGATAGACACCATCGAAACCAATAGACACGTTCCAGTTCGCAGGCTGTTGCGAGCATATATAGTATGGTAAATGTGTGGATGAGACAGGATATCGGTGTGCGGCGCTCCGCTGCGCTGCGTGTGCTCTATTCACTTTGTCGCCGCCGCTGATTTCCCCAAGCAACACCACCCCGAACCACCCACCGAGAATAGGAGCCACCCCTGCAGCATAGATATAGGCATCAGAGCGAGTTCGAGTCTGTCAATATGTTCGGGGTTTATGGCAAAAGCTTTTGCGCTCGACTATGATTTAGGTAAGCGTCTCCCAGGACGCCGTCGATGTGGATGTTCCTGATGCTGACACTTGCGACTTGGACACATGCACATGGCGAAACCAGTTAGTGATTTTATTATTTATTGTTCTGCGTCACACCGCAATGGGGGTAGATGGCCACGCCAAAGGATTTAACACATAAATATTTCATTCCCTTGCCGTCTTTTTTTTTCTGATTTTTTGTTACGAGAGAAACCGTTTCGGGACGCGGAGGGGGAGCTGTCAGAAATGTTTGGGCATTTGCATTATAATCGTCTCATACAATATAAATCTATGCCCCATGCATATTTTATAAATGGTTGTTGGCCATAACCCGCTTTTCCCCCAGCTCCAGCTCGAAGCCCCAATCCAATCCAATTCCCATTTCCCATTTGGCATTTCCCTTTGAAATGCGAAAGCGTTTTACTTCAACGAATTATATTTCATGTGATAAATTCTAATGTCCTGCCACGGTTCTAGGTGTGCGCTGGTGTGTGTTCTGTCCTAGTTCGGTTGTGTGGCTTTGACAAATTGAAATTAAATTTTCGTTTGTTTGCAGATCACATTCCGAATTTCCAGCCACTCCGGCGGGGCTTTTATTTAATTACAAAAATGTTGAAATACGTTTTGCATGGGAATTGGTTTTGCCAACAACCGTGCTGCCAGCCCTTTCAACTCGATTAGTTGGATTAATTGCCTTTGACAGGGGACACACAATACCCATTCAAGCCCACGACGACCTTTGTCATGTCAAGCTAAATATAAGTACATCTAACCCAGATAACTATATTGAGTAGCTGCACTGCCAGAAAACACATTTAAGGAAATTGTTCAAGTTGATTTGTTGGCTCTAAACTAAGCAAGAAAATATTAAAAGCATAATTTTGGTTATAACTTTTGCATTTAAAATTGAAATACTGACTTGAGAAACAAACTGTGCGGGGACTTATGATTTATGACTCATTGTGAGCTGAAATTCAAGTAGGAATTCGAATTTTGAAACAGAGTTTAACTGCAAATTGCTTATAAATTGTTAGGAAAGGCTTGATAATGTTTGAAAGTTTTCATAACCATAATTAATAAAATATTATGAATTTATTTATGTGGGAGTAATATATTTATAGAATGATGGGATGTTTTAATTTAAAATTTTGTATGTATAAAATATAATGTTTATATAAAAATTTTAGGCTTTTTCTTAATTTTGATATAAATCAATCGAAAGTCAAACCCCGAATCTGTTTTATTTTCTCTCGTTCCTAACATTTTTATAGTTGTTTGTTCATCGTATTTACTCGTTGGACTGCTCTCAGCCACGTCGTCTTTACTCGTCGCTCTGCTCGCAACCTTGACGTGTTTACTCGTCGTTCTGCTCTTAACCTCAATGTTTTTACTCGTCATCTTTGGTCTTTAGTTCACTTGTCTCAATAGTTGTTGAAAAAAATAAAATAAAAATGAATTATATCACTTCAATATATCTAATAAAGCAACATGTTTTCAAAAATCTTAACAAATATCAATCAATTGAAATCTAAGCTCATTGGCTTTACTTATCATTCAAGTTTGAGAAGTATCCTGAATGACCCATCCTTTTCCCACATTTTTCTCTCTCTGCACAGGAATTCGCTGGAAGCTCGTCACTTAATTAAAATACAAACAATTGTTAATTAGTTAATCAGTGCGGTGGCCGCAGCTGAATAATCTAAATAGTGAAATCACACAAATTATAATTAAAGGTAACTAATTGTATTTAGAGCAGGCCACAAATTGCAATTAATTAAGCGAAAACATTGGCCAATGCTGAGGTCACTCGACCGGGCTTAGAGCATTTTCGAATATTCCCCCGCTCTTCGGCTCTTAGGGACAACTCTATTTTATTATAATTCTATTTGTGGACTTTTTTAATTTCATTAGCTTTCCGCCCCCCCCTCCGTTCGCGCAGCGCGCGGCTTGTAATTAGAATGCCACAAAGAGACGCGACTCGTGCCCCAGGAGAGCTCATCTCTGCGCACAGTCGAGTGCGGATTGTGGACGCGCCCACGCATTTTCCTATTAAAAATTTCAATTGCCGCGTAAAAACGCGCGTGTCGAAAATAAACCCGCCTGAAATGGAATAATTAAGCAGGTTCATTCATTAAATTCCGGGGCAGCTAAAGCAGCAGCGGCAAAAGTTAAATGCAGATCACCCTCCTCTGAGTCGTGTTTCAAATTCGGTTTAGCTTTTATATATTTTTTTTTTGGCCAGTCAGCCAGCCTCTCGTCGGGGGCGGCCATATTTTCCATTTATTTTCGACTTTTTCCATGTGGAGCAAAAATAATAGAGTTGCGGCAAAATCGACTGACCGCTCTACCATAATTACAGGGCCGAGTCCTGTCCTGCCTTTTGAATTGTGTCAACAGAACGGGAATACGGAGAGCCTCGGCCAACCGCAACGAGAGCTGGCAAAATATGCGCCAAATTGCATAGGATGAAAATGTATTTTTCACATGAGACAGGCGCTCGCTCCTCCGGTTTCTCTTCTAGCAGCAGGTGCGGATTATGCATAAACATAAAGCAACTGGCCGTCCCAGCAGGATACCACCAGGATACTTTTAAAACCAGCAGCACAGGCACAGCCACAGCCACAGACAACAACTGCAACTCGAGAGGGCATAATGCATGCAAACTTGCAATAATTTTACCCCGACTGAAATCGTTTTCATTTTCATTTTATTTTTTCCTCCTTGTAAATTTCACAACCAATAAATTTTATGCTTTCTGTGCAAACGCCAAAGGCGGCACTGCACACACGACGACGAGGATGTTGCAGGAAGGGGTTGGGACAGTAAAAACATTTATGGTCGTTGGTAGATAATTAAGTTTTCACTGAGTTCTTCTCCTTCTAACCCATTTCAAGCTGAGCAGCTGTCTTTATGCCCTCTGAAATGAGCAGGGAAAATTTTAATGCCTTTCATAATACAAGAAATAACGAACTGACTTACTCAAGTTGCGTTAAAAGTTATTTATATTTGCTCAGCACATTTTTTATAAACAACTTGCAGAATTTTTTTGCGGTTAATTAGCTTTCTAGAAAACTATTTACTGTTTAAGCATTGGAAAATTTATAGATTCAGTTTGGTTTGAGAGTTATTCTATCAAGATTATATATAGATAAATAATACTAATTAAAAAATTATTTTTCTTAAATATTCATTAAGTATTTTCTGCCATTTACCTCATATAATTATGAACCCAAGCAGGAAATCCTTAAAGAACCTCAAATTGAACTCTCACGACCTTGAGCCATGTATGATTTCCTCTAGAGATTTCTTAGAATGCCGAAACAAACTGCATTTGTCAGCAGTTGCCAGGAGTGGTTGGGTCAGCGAACAAATCTGAAGTGAATTATGCAAATCCATTCTTCCACGTCGTGCGATGCTCATGCATTATTTACCCAAATTTCGCCCACTTGCCTGATGCCCCGAGGAGGAGTAGCAAGTGAGGAGTTCAAGTGTCAGTGTGCGGCTGTGCGGATGGGGCGATGTGCCACTGACAGCGGGATTGGACTTGGACCAGGACTTACCGGCCAAGAGCTGCAACTGCTCAAGGGTGCTCAAAGGTGCACAAATGTGCAAAGCGAACTTCACAATCGTGGCTGCTCACCGCAAGCATTCGCAAAATAACAGCCAGAGGACGGGCCACTTGAGCTGGGCCACAGGAGCGCTGCGGTGGCATTCCACGCACCTTGCACCAAACTGGGTTACTCCACCGCCAATGGAGTGGTGGCAAGTCGGTGACGTCCAAGCGGAAGCGTTCGGCACAACAATGTAGAAGGTAAACAAAAACACGTGCTCCACGCTTATCCGCAGCGGAGAAAGTCCTTTTTCAAGGCGCATGAACGGATAATGCGGAATTTGTCAGGAGCAAAGAGAAAGGTAAAGAGAGAGAGACAGAGAGAGAGAGAGTGGTAAATGGATAAAAGGTAAAGAGAGTCGCATGGATTGAGTGAGAGCGAAAGGACACTGCGGCGTATACGCAATGTTTATGTTACTTTATTAAGAAACGTATTCGACAACCTTTTTGGGTTTAAGTTTAGGCTTTAAAATGTAAAGTTTAAATGTCTTGATTGTGAAATTATGAATAATTATTTGTGAGCTCAGAAAATTGGTAAAAATCTAACAGTTCAAGTTTTAAATGTGAAAAGAGTTACAACTTTAAGGAAATTGTGTTAAACAAAAATAAACTTAAGAAAATCTCTCCTTTAATAATTATTTTTTGCAAAAACAAATCGAACAAATATGAGCCACTCTCTTTATTAAAAACTTAATATTTTAAAATGCTAAAATAAACCCTTCTAGGAGTAAAATAACATTTCTAATAGTATCAGCTCCTGAGTAAACTAGCCTATATGTAAATTTAGTTTATTCAAACTGTGTAAATTAATTTATTTGGCAATACAAATTTATATATTTTTGCTGAGCTTACAAGCCAAGCAGGGAAATATTACAGCTGTCTTGCCTCCACCTTCTTGTATCCTCTTTGCATTCCTTAAGCCTTAAAATTCAAGCGAGCATAGATCATGAAATCCCCTCCAAGTACACACACACTCCTGCTGCAAATTCGAGCTTGTAAATCAGCCCCACATTGATTTGCATAGGTGTAAACGTTAAACGCTATAAAAATAGTTTCAAAGTGTTCATTGAAAACTTATTGAGGCGTAACGCCAGATGTGATATATTCGCTTTAAATAGCACACAAGTCCTGTGTGTGCTTGTGCACCTGTTCGAGGATGAGTGTGGGAGTCTGGGAGTGGGTGTGGGTGTGCATGCAAACAGGATGCTTGCTGTACGATGTCTGGCTTGCTTCCATTTATAGCTCGCTTACCTTTACAGGAGGGAGGCTGTCCATAAATTAGATATTTGTGTTGCGCCGGCCTGGGCCAGCTGTAAATAAAGGCAGGCGAGGGTACGGGGTGGGATATGTGCATAAATTGAAGGCATTGAATTCGGATTCATTTACTTTCCGAATTCAATTTGGATCTAGTGAGAAATGCAATTTAATTAAGCGTTAAGTGGCGCACTCGGAATTGAGTCGTTCGCTTCGATGTTTTGATGGCAGACAGCTGATGTGGTGGCACTGGCACTGCACCATAAAGCCTTGTAATGCGCTCGTAAAGGCCTGTCATAGCCTGTGGCAGAAGTCCATTAAAATTTCGTTGATAGCCCCATGTGCACATGCGATAAATTGACGCGGCTGCCAGCGCCCTCTTTTTTGGCTCCCTCTGCCTGCCTTTTGGGCCAATTTAATTAACATGCAGGCGTGTGCGCCATATTTTTGTTTAATTAATGGAAGCGAGCAAGAACTGGCTGCGTTCGCGGCGTAAGATACCATTACATGTATTTAGGGGGCCACGGTGCGTATGATTGATATGGCTGCAAGTTGTTAGTTGCTCTGGGAGCTCATCCCGATCCCTTATGAGATATGCATGAACATTCTGTCCGACTGCCAGGTTTCGTTGACCCCTTTCAGGACCCGACAATTGTATACTCTATTCTCTCTTTCGTCCCAGAAGCGACATCCTGAATGTTTAATGAATTTGTTTTCCAGCCACTCTTGTGTCCAGTTTTGCATGGTTACTTTCATTTCTCGTTTTATGTTTTTTTTTTCTGCACCCTATGCACTACTGGGTTTTTGTTACACTTCGCCGGGCCTGTTATAAGCCAGGCTCATCGCATCTCAGCCCCGGCTCATCCGCTCCTCGTCTGCATCCTGATGCTGCTGAAACGCATTAATTCATTTTAGCCGAGAATTATGAAAACTTTGCCGCAAAGCTGCAGCGAAAGTTCAGGCTGGAGAGCACCTTTGTGGCCGAGTCGAGTCGAGTCGAGTATCTGTGATGGCAAAAGTTGAGCACTAATTAAGCGCTAATAACATTTTTGCACACTCTGCTCCTGGCCGCAGGGCCAAGTTCTTCATCAACCGCAGAAAATCGGAGATGAAAAAGAGCTGCTAACCACACTTACTCGTATGTTAGTACATACATATATTTACTTGGTCAGGGGGCGGGTCTGGGCAGCTTCAGCAATCAATTTCCCACAGCAGGGCTAAAAACATTTTAATTTCCATTTGGCCAGAATGGCAGGCTGGCCAAATTGCTGCGATTGCCATCAAATCCCAGGGCACTGGAATTTTCTCGGCAAGTTTTTAGGCAGCTGCCAACTGTCACACAGGTGGGCGGGGCAATGGGGCATCGGGGTACCGGGGCAAGCAGGTTACACAGGGGCGGTACAGGACAGGTTGTAGGCCCCGGCGGCCTGTGTGAGGATACTGAGAGAAAATGTCTATTTTTCATTAAGTAAAATGCATAAATAAATAAATAAATAAAAAACATATAAAAGCCTTTACTTTAATATCTCTCTCGATTTGAAATACATTTTCAAATGACATGTCTTATTTTATTGCCTACTTTTAGGCATCCTTTTTAATTGTTTGCAAATCCCCAGCGATTTCTGTGGCATTCCTGCATATCTAAATATTTATTTGCCAGGTAAAGTAGTATTTTTTTCGGTTCTTTAAGTGCAGGAGAGCACGGAGCTCTTTAAGAGGCATGCAAAAGGGGTTTTGAGAGAATAAAAATGTTTGTTGCCATCTCGCAGTCAATTGAGTCTGCTCCTGAGCGAGTGTGTGTGTGTTTTCGGTGTGTGGCCTGGAGTGTGCAAGTGCCAGTGCCAGTGCCAGTGCACTTTGCATACGAGCAGCAACTAGCAAAGTCCCCAACTGGTCAGGGTTTAGATTTGTCTTGTTTGTCGTCCTGCGTCGTCCTGGATGTGTTGCATGTTCTCGTGTCCTCCGGTGCCTTGAGTAATGTTGTTTAGCCGCCTCTGAGCTGAGCTGAGCGAGCTGAGATGCAACTTGCAATGCTGCTTGTGGCCGGGGTGTAAGCGTTGCTAGCTTGATTTATGGGCCAGCACAATTTCACTTGACATAATCTTGGCCAATTTTCTTGAATATGGCTCCCTCGGCGGCGAATTGAATTCTAATTTCGCAGGGGGTGCAAACGAGGTCAGTTATCTTTGCTACGCTCTGTTCCGCCCCTCCCTGTGGCTTCCAGTCCCTGGCTGTCGTCCTGTCTGTCTGTCTGGCAAAGCAAATAAACGCTTATTTGCACACTAATTGCACCTGCGACGTGCTTTGTTATTATAAAATTCTATATTTACACAAGCGGGAGCTCCAGCTACCCCCATTTGGCTTCAAGTTCACCCAATCCTTTTTGTTTTCGCCATTGTCACAATATTTGCGATTGTTGTTGCGCCTGCTTGGCTGCTTGTTAGTGCTGAAAGGCTGAAAGGCTTTTCGGCTGCTGCTGAATAAATTTTTCAGAGTCTTCAAAGCCAACGTGGCGTATGATTAACCATGCGGATGTCGCTGTTGCTGCTGCTGATGCTATTCCTGCTGCGGTTGCTGCGTACTCGTAGCTTAATTATGCGCAAGGTTAGCCTGTCTTTGCCCCGACTCTATACGCCGGCCATATATCCCACTCATGTGCAGTGCATCCTTGACCCAGGATGCGTGTTTCCCGTGCAGTACTAGCTGCGGAATTATGGTCATTAAAAAGCTTTCAGCCCGCGGACATATCAAATGACTTTAAAACATGTGTGTGGAAATGCGCGATTCCAAATGAGCTTGACCTCTGGTCTTTACTGAAGTCCCATCGATTAAATTTCACTAAAAGATAAAATTATAAAAGCCTCGTTTATAAAATAAAATTTATTCTTTATTTTTCCTTACCTTAAACTAGGTAAAAATGCAGGAGACAGGTTGTCACAAATGCTTTCTTAAACCTTTCACCTTCTATTTATGGTAATTAATGTCCATAACCGAACACGAAAATTACACAAAAGCCCAATCTGTCAGATTAAGCCTTGACTTGTGACCCCGTTCAGGCATTGCCTACTTCACGGCGCTATCTGGCTGGCAATTAGGCAAACTTCGACTCTGAAGCCAGCTAAAATATTTAAACAGCTCCCCGGCAGCAGAGAGCTTGTGAATTGCGTTAACCTTCGGGGAATTACGTGTGTCCAAATGGAATGGAAATGAAATGTCCAACTGGCCGGGCGACTGGGGATCGAAGAGGTTTAGGACTTGTGCTTTTACTTCGCTCACAACTGCTGCATTTCAAGTAGGGAAAAAGCGCAATGGCACAAGGCGCCCCAGATCCAGTCTCCGGGAATAGTGAGCTGCTGCTCTAGCTATAGCTTCTCCTCCTCTTCGGTCCAAGGAGTCGGGCAAGGAGCTGGAAGGGGCTTTTGTAATATGCGCTCAACTCGCTGGAACTTTTGTCAACTTGAAATCAAAGGGGACGGCCCTGGCACTGGCACAGGCACAGACCCGGGCACAGGAAGTTGAAAAGTTTCGAGTTTTGTGCTAAAGTTACTAGCAGAAAACCATTAAAGGCTCACGTAGTCAAAGTCAAAAGACAAATTTGCATTGGAACGCTCTTCGTTTATTCTCTCAGCTTATTCGGTGTTTCTTTTTATTTATTTCGTTTTTTTTTGTATTTCTTCAGCTTGAAGGTGCACCGAATTCGAATGAAAATTACGTGGATAAAGCTGGGAAAATCCGCTTAAAGCATTGCGAGCAATTTTCTGAGTTTGTTTGTCGCGCATTCAGCTGAAATTGTTTGCACTTAGCTGCGTTTGCTTTGAGCGCACAATTAAAATGCAATTTGGCAGCGAGCGCGCACAAAGGCGCAAACAATGACGCCGTTGGAGAACCGAATGCAAAACTCCCTCTCTCCCGTCGAGGCGAAAATTCGACACCTGGCTACTGGCTCCTGGCTCCTGGTCTGCATACCTGGCCAAAATGAGCTCTGCTCTGCGAACAAATGGTGAATTTAATGGGAATTTTATTGGGAGTCCGAATTTGCTAACATTTTGTTTTGCCCAAAGTGGTATCCTCCTCCTCCACCTAACCCGGTTTAATGGGTACAACTCGTGAGAACACGGCTTGGCCACTTGTCCGCTAACGTTCGATTTGCAGTGAGGTGTGAATTCAACGCTCGCGGCAAAG
The DNA here is from genome assembly GCA_008042615.1 of Drosophila auraria. Lineage (NCBI taxonomy): Eukaryota > Metazoa > Arthropoda > Insecta > Diptera > Drosophilidae > Drosophila > Drosophila auraria. The sequence continues at coordinate 52,584 of VNJW01008049.1, read as the reverse complement.
TGCGGTTTGGCTGGACCAAAAATCAATTAATTGCACTTCACGCACACACACGGTTCCTTCGGCGTGCGCTGCTCGTGTTGAGCAATCAATTCTGGTTATTTTTTTCCCCGTTTTTAATTCAGCGTGTCCACATGTTGCTGTGCTGTTACATTTCGGTTTGATTTTGCTTTTGTTTTGCCAATTTTCGTGATGCCGGGATGTTGCAATGTTTTTGTCACGTGCTCTGCAGCTGCTGGCTGCTCGCAGCATGTAAATTGAGCTGCCACACTTTTTGTTTATTTGTTTTGGGGCACGTGTGACTGCGCCAATTGTTTATGATATGTTCGGGGCCGAAAAAAACGCGGCGAACAGAAGGCATAACGGCAATTCGCAATATTTTTTTAAGTATCGCCATTGATACACGCTCAGACAATATTCCATTTAACGTTTGTTTGTGGGAAAAAATGCAGTTTTTATCGTTGAAACGTTGTTTATTTATTTAAAAATATAGAAAACTTGAAACCTTTAATTTGCAAGCGTTAATATTTATTTAAAAATATAGAAAACATGAAAACTTTAATTTATAAGCGTTAGAATTTATTTAAAACTATAGAATACTTAAAACATTTAATTTGCAAGCGTTGTTCTTAGAAACCTTGGCCTTAAGACTTATCTTGGCCAATGGATCTCTGAAGTCCTTGGGTTTTCACATAATAATTCTAACGGAGAACATGTTATGAGCTTAGACAAACTTTACGTTTCTCTTAAGAGTTCTTACCAAACCTAAGTTCATTTTAAAGATTAATAAATATAATTTTCTAGAAGCCAAATAATAATAATTTAAATTATCTTTTAAATAAACAATAAAAATATGAAGAGCACATTAATTAATAAGTTCCAAACTTATTGATTTGGGATAGCACTTTTTATAATAAATACAAATCCAAATATCTCAAATTTACAGTCCTATATTTTATTTCAGTGCATTAAATTTGTTCTTAAATATATTGTAGTATTTTTTCTCCACTTGATAAATTTGTTTTATATCCAAAAATATTGCAAACAAATGCCGGCAATTATTGGCAGCCAACGAGGCGTATACGCGATGCGCACTTTATGGGTCAAGCAGAGCAGAGACCGCACACAGAGCTCTGTTAAGCCGACTGCTTGCCGCTGTTAAGCTACAGCGGTCAACAGCGACGTGCCCGTGTGCCGAAGTCAACCTGTGCGAATGCCTACAAGTGAGGCGGCGATAAGGCTCTGCTAATTAGTGGCCACACGTAAATCATATCAAGCGCTGATCTTAAAATAATATCAAAAGCCAGCACGAACTGGATATTTATGCAATTTGTTTGTTTGCAGGCAATAACCACAATAATTTGCACTCGCCAATGGAAATAGATGACATTAGTTGAGGCGTAGAGCCGCAGAATGGTCGTGCACGATAGCTAACTGTTAATTTTTGTAGTAAGCTTCGTTTTGGCACCGATTTGTTTACTCCAATGTGGCTACTTACATATAGAATATAGAGGAAACTATGGAAATATAATATTTTAAGAATTTTTACATAGGATGTACCCTTACAAATTTATAATTCATTTATTCAAATCATTGAATCCGTTGATTAATTAACTGTTGCTTTAGAGAAAATATTTTGTTTGCTAATTTAATTAAAGAGCGACTACAACTGCCTAATAAGATCAATTAAATGTGTTAAACAGATTAGAAAAGTGTTTTCGTGAAAACGCTTCAGACATGATTGATCAATTACAATTATAACTATAAGGTTTGGGAGTTATCAAGTCTTGAAAAGTGCCCATTCAAGCAGTGCATGATACTTTGACCGCGATTTTCTTAAAATTGTTACGTGATGGGAACTTTATAGTTTCAAAATAGTAAGGTACCGATAAGGTCCATTAAGAATCAATGGCGTTTCTTCGCCGGGTAGAAAAAAAGTTCAATTTGTGTCAACCTGTGTTATTAATAAATAAATTTCCAAAACAAGAAACAATGTTCTAAGCACTCAAGTGGCCTCTTCAGCCTTTATTTCTTTAAATGTTGAAGTTAATCAGCAGCGGAAACTCTGAAACAACTGTATATTCAAGCAAGCCTCTTGTATATAAATCGACTATAATTCTAAGCTTTCTTCAAATTTATTTAATCCAAAATTAACCAGCCTTGAACCTGTGCCCCTGCTCTCTCTCTCTCTCTCGTGCTAAAAGTAGCTACCGAAATTACTGGCAAATCTCGCAGATTCAATTTAGTATCAGCAAATGCCGGCTGGCGTGCACACGCTCGAATTGCCCAAAGAATTTATCTTTACAAGCGCCACATATTCCGCCTAATCAAACGATAAGCTTTATGCCGATCCGTATCAGAGCTGGGCGTCCTAATCACGTCAAGGTTCGGCCATGTTCCTGCCTCTTTCAGTGCTCCGACTGGCTTTATAACTACCTCAATTGAAGTTAACTGAACGATGAGCGATGAGCGGGACGGAAATCCCAGCTCTCGCTCCCAAAAACCCAGCTGTGCCGCTGCCGAGCAGCCGAGCTGAGCTGCTGACTGCCGGCAGATGGATGGATCAGTCCGCAGCCAGCTACCGGCGACTTCACACCTGCCCACACGCCCACACACCCAGCGGCAAGCAGTGCAGTCGAACGGATCGATCCAGGCAGTTGTGAGAGAGAGGCTTCCAGTTTTCAACTTTCATCGGTGCGTTTTTTTCGGCTTTTACTTCGAGCTCAAGTTGTGTGCCAAAGTTAACGGAGTAATTTACATATTGCAAAAAGTTTCGGTGTCTTCGCTCACATGTGCTGGTGTTTATTGAACTCGGGATGAGAGCTGTTTGCTCAACTGCCTTCGCTGAAGCTGTAATTAAAGACATTTTTGCCGCCTCCCGGGCGGGGCTGCAGCTGGTGTGGTTGCAAATCTTAATTAGCCTTGTTTTTTGGTCAAATAATTAGTGTATTTTAATGTGACTTGTTCTGGCGATAACTAATCACGTGTGGGGTTACGCAGTGCCTTCAGCTTTGGCTTATTTTGAAGCAAAAGGGTAAATATTTTTGTCGCTACTTATCAGGGGCAGCAGGTATTACGTTTTTTTTTCTTTATGGAGCTGTCGAAGAGGTTGGCCCCATCACCTGAGGCCGGGAATTTACGATACCCAAAATGGCACTTAATAAAATACAAAATCTCAGCGCCGCGTATTTCTTGCTGGTTTCTCAAGAAAAAAAAAATACAATGTTGGCAGATAAGCAAAGGACAATAAAAGGATAAGACCAGGCTATTTATACAGCTTTTATTGAAGGCCATAAAAAAACGAGAAACTCATTAAATCGCAATTAGTTTTTGTTGTTGTTTTTTTTTGATTAATGCAAGCTGTAAATTGTTTTACGATAGCGTCGATTGTGGAAATGTTTGGTAGCATGGAAAACTATTGTGGGGAGCACTTTCCTTTGCTTTATACCATTTATGACAGGCAAATGTAATCAATTGAGCGGTAGTTGTCATAAAACCATAATGATAAGGCACCGCTCTGTTCAAATTCTGGTATCTATTTGTACCCACAAGTGTCGAGTACCGAGTACTTTCACTGATTTCCCACACGTGCGTGCTTGCTGGCTGGCTTTGGCAATTGCTTCAATTTTTTAATGGCATTCAAAGGCAGAGCGCGTGTTGGCAGTGCCGAAAATTCATGCAATTTGCAAATCAAAGCGAATCAACTCGGTTAGACAATTATTTGATTATGACATCCATATAGTGCGAGTATATAGGTTCTCAGCCGGATTTCGCGTGCCACACAATTGGCGAACCATTCGCTTAATAAGTTAAATGGATAATTGAGTTAAGATGCTTAGAGATCATTCTTCCACAGCCTCTAATCTCTGTCCCTTTGTCGTCCGCCGTATTATGTTTCCGCCTTTGGGAACCCACTCAAATTGCTTAGCAAAATGTTTGCTCTTCGCTCAGTGTCAATGGCAATTACGGGTCTCGGCACGCAACCGCGATCTCCCGGGCTATATATAGCCCCCTACATGGGCGCGATCTAACAAATAGCGGAATTATAACACGCCCTTCGTATGAGGGGGACTTAAGTGGGAGTTTAATGAAACGCCAGCACGCACATGAGTTTCCAGATTGTATAAACAAATTGGTTGGCTTTATTCGCTTGCAGGCTCACATCGATCGGCTGGCACAATGACAGATCTGGAGTCTCCGAAGAATGGCAAGCACCTGGAGCAGGTGGGCCACCACAACAAGTGAGTATTTTCCGCAAGGCAAGCCAGTGCAAATCTACTTTATTTCTAATGGTTTCCGCATACCTGAGATAATAATGAAGTTTATACAGTGGTTTTTGCATGATTTTAAGAATGTTTAAAACTAATATGCGGATTTAATTCGATTTATGTAATTTGAATTGGGGAACAAGTCAAGAAATTATTATTAGCTTTGATTAATTGTTTCCAACTTTATTTATAAACCTTTTTGGAATCTCTGCAAAGACCACTGTATGAATATGAGACTCCTCTAGAGTCTAGACCCCGGAGCGAAATGGGTTGAATAAACCAGTCGATAAGAAAACCGCTCCAAAACTGGTTCCAAGAGCTAGACATAAAACCAAAACAAAAAATTTAAGAAAAAAAGAAACAGAGCAATCAATAACCAGACTGCCTGCAGCAAATGCTGGCCAACCGAAAGGGAAAGTGATCCCCTCGGGCGCCTCATTTGCATGGGCTACCTTCTCCTTCTCCACCGGCGAATCTAACCAATTTTTTCCCATTTTCTCAGCAATGAAATCACGGAGAGCGAGCCGCTCACCTGGCGCTTCTGGCGTAAACAGCGCTACATTGTGGTTCTCCTCGCCTTCTTCGGCTTCTTCAATGTGTACTCTTTGCGGGTGAACCTGTCGGTGGCCATTGTGGCCATGACCGAGAACCGTACGGTGGTGGATGGTGATGGCAACATATCCTACGAGCAGGACTTTCCCTGGGACTCCAAGCAGAAGGGTCTGATCCTTAGCTCCTTCTTCTACGGCTACATACTGACGCAGTTCCTGGGCGGCTACATTGGCACTCGGATCGGTGGCAACATAGTGAGTAGAGTTAAATAAATATTATAAATATTAAATTATAAGTTTTTATTTTGAATTAAATAAATTGCAGCAAACAAATTCTATATTCAAATCAAAAAATAATTAGCTTAAAGTGCCTGGGGAGTTATTAGCAGTAGCAATTATCAATAATTATTGCTTTTAAATCACAGTCGGCAATTAAAAGAGTTTACTATTTCACACTATTTGGTTTCAGTCGTTCCCAGTTTATTTGTCTATTAATTTACTTTTAATTAACCAATTATATGGTAATAAATGCTTTTAAAGTGAAATAATGATTTAACTGTGGTTTCATCAAAGAGTGTTTATGAATGGATGTGATTTTTATGATTAACTACAGATTTTTGAGGCCAAATATGTATGAAAAATGATTAAATTATTTAAAGAACATTTTTATTGACTTGTTTAAAGACCTAAAAAAGCAAATACAAATGGGAAAGATGGTATATGGTCATTAAAAAGTACATCAATTGAAGAAAATTAAATAAAAAACATAAAAATAAACCTCATACAATTTTCAGGTAAATAAATATATCTTAAATATTTAATACCTTCCCTCCCCTCTTAGGTTTTCGGCACTGGAATCGGTAGCACTGCCATCCTGACCCTGCTCACTCCTCTGGCCGCCACCCACAGCCTGGAGATGTTCCTGGCCGTTCGCATCATCGAGGGCTTCTTCGAGGGCGTCACCTTCCCTGGCATCCATGCGGTGTGGGCTCGCTGGTCACCGCCGCTGGAGAGATCCCGCATGGCCTCAATTGCATTCGCTGGGAATTACGCAGGAACGGTGGTGGCGATGCCATGTTCCGGATTTCTGGCCACTAAATACGGCTGGCAGAGCGTGTTCTATGTGTTTGGAACCATCGGCGTGGCCTGGTACATCATCTGGCTGATCTTTGTGAGGGCCGGACCCGAGCTGGACCGCTTCTGCTCGAAGGAGGAGTGCGATTACATACAGAAGACCATCGGATATGTGGGCAGCAAGCACATCAAGCACCCCTGGAAGTCCATCTTTACGTCGATGGCCTTCTATGCTATCATGGCCTCGCACTTCTCGGAGAACTGGGGCTTCTACACGCTGCTCACCCAGCTGCCCAGCTTCCTCAAGGGTGAGTTTATATCCTGTGATTGCTTGTTAATGGAGGGGGAACAAAAAATGCAATATCCTTGCCATTGCCATTGCAGATACGCTCAACTTTGACCTGGGCAAAACGGGCATCCTGTCGGCCGTGCCGTACCTGGCCATGGGCATCCTCTTGGCCGTATCCGGCTATTTGGCCGATTGGCTGCAGGTGAAGGGCATCTGGACGACCACTCAGGTGCGGCGCAACTTCAACTGCGGCGCCTTCCTGGCTCAAACGGTGTTTATGATGCTGACGGCCTATCTGCTTGATCCCACCTGGTCGGTGGTCTGCCTGACCATTGCCGTGGGTCTGGGCGCCTTCGCCTGGTCCGGATTTGCGTGAGTGTGAACGAGGAGGAGGAGGGTTATGCCCGGCCTTCATTCATCGGACTCTTTATGTTCCTCTTGCAGGGTCAATCACCTGGATATTGCGCCACAGCACGCCAGTGTGCTGATGGGCATTGGCAACACGTTCGCCACCATTCCGGGCATCGTCAGTCCACTGCTCACCGGCTACGTGGTGGTGGAGCAGACCAGCGAGGAGTGGCGCATCATCTTCTTCATTTCGGCGGGCATCTACCTGATTGGCTGCGTCATCTACTGGTTCTACTGCTCCGGCGAGCTGCAGGAGTGGGCCAAGACGCCCGAGCAGAAGGCCCAGGAGGCCGAGGAGAAGGCCCAGCTGCAGCTGACCCAGACGACCGGGTTCGTCAATACCGCCGCCGAGTTGAAGGACTAACTAGCCAGTTCAGGTTGCTCCAACCGAGCGAAGCGTTCACCATCATGAATGTTGTGCCCTAGTATTTGTCATTGTTACGTTTATGTGATGCTAGCAATATGCGCACCATTGTGTCTATATTTATGTATGTTTATCCAATTAGTATTTCTCGACACTCGCTGCGAGTGTGTCTGCGAATAAAAAAGGCATTTTATTACCAGTATCTGTGGGATTATTGCTATCCGAAAAGTATGCCATAATCCATATGGGCAAATATGATTGGCTTTGCGGCTTGAGGGATTTGTAAGTGAGGCCCGTAAATAGGCTACAGATAAACGAAAGTAATATTTATTTTTGGGTTTTATATTGGTTTCTCTGTTGCTAAAATAGGACTTTAATATTACTTGGAGAATTTGGGATTAATATTACTTGGAGAATTTGGGATTAATAATATATATTGTATGTAAATAAATCAGGCTCTTAAAAGCTTATTTTTAGTTATTCGAAAATTCGAAGAGATGTGTCTTGAGAAGACAATACATCCACTGATCCACAAAACCTTTACGGAAACCCTTCTGTGTGGCGAGAGTATGTTCTGTGAGTGGCGGCCAATCTATGCTAAAATCTCGGGTAATTCCCAAAGGCTGAGTGCATTCTTACGGGGTTTGACATATAAATAAGATAGACATTCTTTACTTTCATATATTTTTCTTAAATTTCTTTTATAATTAAAACTTATTGCAGCTCTTTAATACTTTAATAAGAATAACTAGTAAGCATTTCTCTAACCAGAACTAATTTAAGCCCCATTACAAATTCTAAAAACCTTTAAAAATGAGCTAAAGCACTCTATAATTTCTCAAATTTATAGCACCTTTTATAGATACAACACTTAATTTTTAACAAAGCATTTACATAAACTGATTTGTTAGGCCAAAATATAAATTTATGATTTGTTTTATGACCTTTTTACCCTAGGAACAGGTTAAGGCCATTAAAAAAGTTCAAATATAAAGCCAAGGTAAAATAAAATAGGCCTAGGCTTTTAATATGTTTCCTTGTGAGCTTCTGGGCTGGCACGTGAGTCATGCTACGCCTACGCGGCGTATACGCAACGCGGCTGATAAAGCCATAACGTATACGCGGCGTGTGCAGCGAGTTGCGTGCGCAAAAAAAGATCCGTAGGCCCAACCTCTGATAAATTGCGAAGCACTCGCCCGAGGCTTGCACACGACGCGGCGATAAGTCGGGTCAAGCAAACAAATTTGTTTTCGATTTGTGCAATTTTGCACTCGCTCGAGGCCATCGAAATTGGTATAAATGGGGAGAGCAGCCACTGCGATGGGTCAACAGTTGAATAGCTGAACGAGCTAGCAAGTCTTAACGAAGTCACACACAAGTCACAGAGAACAAGATGGTTTGCAAGGGTTGTGGAACTAGTAAGTGATATGAAACAGCAGTCGAGTCGTCGAGTAATTGACAAGCGTTCTCCGTTGCATCCACAGACTGCCAGTGCTCGGGCCAGAAGTGCGGTGACAATTGCGCCTGCAACAAGGACTGCCACTGCGTGTGCAAGAACGGACCCAAGGACCAGTGCTGCAGCAACAAATGAACTGGCCAACTAACTGGCTAACTGGCTAACTAGCCAACTTCTAAACTGAAGCTGCAACTTCCTTCGAGGAGTTGGCCACAAATAAAATAAAGTTTATGAAGATTTCGGGCATTTAAAACTTCTGTGTTCTGTTAACTAACTTTCATTTTGGGCGGGCGGGGCATTAGCGACGGCAAGTCGATAATTCCGTTTTCGACATTTGGCAGCTAAAACCAATTATGGTAAAATAATAAACGTGAACTGGCATTTCAGTTAAGCAAACCGCAAAATAGAATTACAGGAAAAATAAACAAATGCAACGCAATGCGACAATTTGGCTGAAATTTTGTAAATAAATGTGTTTGCAGTCGCTGACATCTGCACCGGAATTAAAATCCAATTCATCAGCGGTGATTTCGTTGCCAACTTTTGTGGATTTCTGGGCTCATAGACGGAAAATAGCAGAAAATGGCATTCAATTTGCCTGGTCATCGAACCGAAACCAAATTATTTAGCCGCTTTGCTCCCCCCAAACCAGGCTGCAAAATCGAAGTGCATTTTATTTTTAGAGAAAATAACCCCATAAAATGTATATTTTGATTTTTGATCCACAACTGCACTTGGCAAAATATCAAACTTCGTTTTGGCATCAGTTCCCCATCCTTAGCTCAACTTCTATGACGTGCCAATGGATTTTATGTGTTTCAGCCAAGGCTTACTTATTCAGGCTTGTTTATTCAATAGCCAGTCGGTGCCTGGCCCCCTGCTGCCGGCTGCCTGCTGCCAGCTGTCAAAAGCAAATGACCAATTAAAATACAGGCACTTGTGGACAATTTCAAGCGTCCGTTTCCGGTGCCTGAGCTGTCAAAATATTTATGAAACAACAGTGGTTCTTCGGATCCATTAGCATAATCAAAGGTGCGTGATTGAGGCGTTTCTCCGAGGCCCTTGTTGTTGCGTGCCAGGCTCGTTTTGTTTCCCTTTGTGTTGCGGCCTAAGTCCCTTTGAGTGCGGAAGTGAGACGGAGGTTTTGGCTAATCAGGTGTGAATAATGTGACAAGAGAACGCTCGAGTGCGTCTTTATAGATTTTTTTGTACTTTTTGCATTTGTAAAAAATCTAAGTCAAAGGCTTCTAGTTTGTGGTTTGCTTTTGAATTAAAAAGAAACGTAATTTATTTTAAATATTATATGTTTCTAGCCACCATTTCATTTTTTCATTTTTATGATCTCATAATTAAAATTAGTAGTTTTTCTTTGGACGGTGTCGGTGTATGTATTGACTTATATGTCATATACATTTCTCTTTAACGAAATGGCTCTGGAAATGGAACAGAAACTGATGGAGGAACCGAATCCAATTGGCGAGGAGGAACAAGTCAATGACAAGCTGCCAGGAACCGCCATCCAGATTGAATCAGGTGAGTAGGGAGACCAGAAGAGGAACTAGGATGTGCTTGTACAACTGATTTATTGCAGAAGACGATAAGGAGGATAGTCCTATAGAGGAGGATAGTCCTCCCAAAAGCCTCCCTAAGGCCGTACTCCTTGTGCTCTTGTTCAATGTGTTTCTTATTGTGGCTGCCATTCCCGTGTATTTGTACTTTCATACTCAAAACGAGGGGACGAGGCAAAGGGTTCTCGACTTTCTAATTGTCGGTGGAGCACTCGTTGCCATCCCCTTGCTATACTGTATGGGCGTAAGTATTTTTTGGCACTCTTAAGATTTACTCACTCTTGAAGGACTTTCTTTGGCAGGACCTGTCCGAGGGCAGACCGAACTTCTACTACATTTGATGTGCGTCTTGGGAAGGGCCGTAAATTTCATTGTGTGACTCCAAATTCCAAATGGATCGTAGTATCCATGCCATTACTTTCATGACTTATTCCGTGATCTCTTTTGAACCATCGAACATTAAAAGTTTTTCCACCGAACATCTAACAGCTCCATTGAATTATTTTATTATTTACCAAAATTTTGTGTAAGAAAGTGAAGTTATTTTAAATCGTGCCAAAATGTCGCTCCGAAAGGGAGGATTAATGTCCTACAACCAGCGCCGCATTGCGCGCTGGTACTTTGGCGGCGTGGCCAGCTCGATGGCCGCCATGGTCACCCATCCGCTGGACCTGATGAAGGTGCTCATCCAGACGCAGGCAGAGAAGCTGTCGCTGATGGCGACCACGCGGAAGATCGTCAAGGAGCAGGGCATCCTGGCCATGTACAATGGCATCTCGGCCTCCCTGCTGCGCCAGTACACCTACACGCTGGCCCGCTTTGGTATCTACCAGATGGGCTGCAACATGATGGACACCAGCACCATGCAGCGGAAGACCGGCCTGGCAGCGGTGGCCGGCGGCATCGGTGGGCTAGTGGGAGCACCCGCGGATCTGGTCAATGTCCGGCTGCAGAACGACGTGAAGTTGCCCCAAGAGCAGAGACGCAAGTAAATGGGGCTATATATATTTTAATATACAGATAATGCTTAATATATAAATTGCGCTATGACAGCTACAAGCACGCCCTCGACGGGCTGGTGCGCATCACCCGCGAGGAGGGCTGGCGTAGCCTGTACAACGGCGCCTCGATGACCGCCCTGCGCGGCATGTTCATGACCGTTGGCCAGATCGCCTTTTACGAGCAGAGCAAGGACGTCCTGATAAACCTAGGGATGCCGGCGAATATGGGCACCTTCATCACCGCCTCCATTATCTCGGCCACGACGGCCACAGCTCTAACGCAGCCAATCGATGTGATTAAGACGCGGCGCATGAACGCCCGGCCCGGGGAGTACTCGGGGCTGGCCGATTGTATTTTCAAGACTGCCAAGGAGGGCCCGCTGGCCTTCTACAAGGGCGTAATGCCGTCCTTTGCCCGCCTCCTGCCGCACACGGTCCTGATGTTCATGAGCCTCGAATTCCTGCGGACACACTTCGGTTACCTGCCTGAGCCAAAGCAGACGGGTCCCTTCTATCGCTACCAAGATCAAGATGAAGATCAAGATGACTGATCGATGGGCTTTTGTTATTGTTTGAAATTTCCAGTGATTGTGCATGTTTTGTGTTGAAGAAGAGTCTGCTTGTCCGGTCCTGATGTGCATGAGCCTCGAGTTCCTGATCGTTCGGCTTTTGTTATGTTTGAAATTTCCAGTGATTGTGCGAGTTTTGTGCTTGTCCATTTGTAGTTCCGGTCAATAATTTTACTGATGTGTCTTTGTTGTTCCTGAGAAGAGCTCTTTGGCTATTAGCAGCTCCCTCTGCAGCTTTTACGAATAAAAGCTAATCAGATGCTCAGAAGCTCCGGTGATTTCATGTTTACTGCAAATACAATGGCTCTCTTTGTTTGCAAACGAAATTAAATTTCGAATTTGCAATTTGCATTTGCTTTTCGTGCCTTCAGAATTCTCTCTTCGCTTTCGCTTCACGTTTTCACGTTCCAGTTCTTTTTGGACCCGTTTTTGTTTGGCCAATGAATGCTTTATGAGCTGAAGGTACTCCATTACCCAGATGAATGCTTTAACGGGCCTTAAAGCTAATGAAGCTGCCGTTCGCCCGACTCTGGGATAACTGGCATTTCAGCAAAGACTCATAATGCGCAGGGCTGATGTCGTGTAAGCGCATTAAAGCCATTAACAGGTTACACGGGAAAATGGGGAAAAATAGAGTGCGAGCAGGAAAAGCGAAAGCAAAGCTAGTGTAGAGACACGTTGTGTTGACACGGAAAAACAATCATACGCCCCGTGTGTGCTCGGGTCAAGACTCAAGGTTACACAGTGCCATCCCGGCTCCCATCGATGCCATTGTCCATGCAATATTGATGCCAGCCAACGAGCTTCCAATGTCCTAAACAGTGTTTAAGCAAACTTGCCAGCTCTTTTCCAGCAATCTGCCCGAGGCCAGCTGCTGTTCTGCTCTGCTCTGCTTTGCTCCAGAGTTAATTACATTTCGAAAACATTAAAAATTCAATGAGTCCCCGCAGCTTCTCCTCAGCGTCAACTTGCTTTTGCTCACGTGAGCGAGTGAGTGGCAGCGGAAATTATAATAAATAATAATTATGAAAAAGAATTTAATTTCACCGCCCAATAAGCATTCCTTTTATTGCGTTCAATAGCCGTTAATGTGGCACTCTCAGAGCTCAAATTAAAGCTGAATGTTGGCCAGGGATATTGAATTTAATGGCGATGCGATTGCGGTGTCATTTTCCCTCTGTGGAAATTATTGCGGCTAAATTACTTTGGCAAGGTGTGGGCCAGATTTTTTCTTTTTTGCATAACAATTTCCATTAAATGGCGTCAGCGGTGAATTAATTGTTTGGACATATATTACAATTATTTTTAAGTTGCCTGTCATCAACAATTATGCATAAAAAAAGGATAATTTGTGTTTATTTTATTAGAAAAAAAATAAAGTAGTGCTGTGGGATGTAAATGAAGTATTTTGTTTTAACCTATGATGTTATGATTAATTCGTTATGATTATAATTAATTAAATTAATTTAAAAGGACCGTAAAAAAATTACTTTTTCATTTTATAAATTTTATGGATGAGAATTTATAATAAATCTGAATATTTCTTGCTTATAAAAAAACATAGAAATACTTATAAAACTATTTAAACAAAAATTAATAGAACTTTGTTTTTCTTTAAGGCCTCTAACCTTTTTGTTGCCTTTTTGAGGTTAATCAAAAACGTTAATAGGAGTTCTTGGCTGAGTAATTACTTTGCCAGATGATCAAATTATGTTTTAAAACAGCTGCGTTGTTAAAATCAACCGTTTTCTCGCTCTTCGCTGGCCAAACAACTCGCAACTCAAGCTTTACGACACCGCTTTGTTGCCCTGCCGAACGAAGTACATAATAAAAGTGCCATTTGGCTGCGGAAAATTTATGCAGATTTCTCATGTGCCCTGTGTCGCAGCATCAGAATCAGCATCAGCAACAACAGGATGAAAGCATGCCGAAAGCACAGTCAGAACAGAACAGGACAGAACAGAGGCAATAACGACCGCAACGACAAATGCATAAATCAGTTTTAATGCAAATTTCGTTACATTCCATGTTGTCGTCTCAATAAGCAGCCATTAATATGCTGCGCCTGCTGCATAAATTGTGCGATTTTTGCGGTTTTGCTTAATTATACGCATTGTCGCAAGGACAACGACGGCCAATCCCCGGCTCCTGCGCAATTATTCATGCGATGGTCAAGGACAACAGCATTCAACAGCAGCATCGCCATCGTCATCGCCAACGCCAGCTACCAGTTGCCGCACATTTGCGGTGAGCGTTTTGCATAGCTGTTTGCGTGGATATTACTCACACTGGGAAAAATGCAAAGATACTATAAAATAATATTATTTATATTTTAATTTGAATTAAAAAAAAAATATATATTTTTTAATCGATTTTTGGAAATTCCTTCGAAGAAAGAGAGCTGGTCTCAAGCTTAAACACCAAAAACTCATCGGCCCTGTCATTAGATTATAATGGGAGTAATTTTTCGCTTAGAATTTTTTTTAATGCAATACTGCAGTGTCATAACACCATAGGATTTATATTGCTTTGTTAAATGGGTTAGTAGGTGATATTTATTTTATAAATATTATTAAAAGTAAACTTATAAACAAGTTGGGTACTGCCTTAACTCTGCTGGGGTCTTGTGCTGATATTTTAAATGATTCAATTATTATAAATTTATGAATAATTTCGGTTTCGTGTTAAAGAACTATTTAAAATTTGTTAACAATTTTTTCCGTTAGCAGTCGCTTTAAATGTCCTGGATTTGGAACCAAATGTATATACATTTCAATTAGAAAATGGCATGCACGCCCATTTCTTGTATTTATAAACGTGTCACACTTTTCCTGAGTGCATTTATGTCGGAATTGAGTCGCAGCAAGGCGTTCGCAATTGCCGGCCATTTAAATGCAGGCCAATAAATTCAAGCACAATTTGAAGTGCCGCTTTGTCTGGCGCTCGTCCCGGCATTATCCGCTTTATGCACGAAAGTCCATTTATATTGCCGGCGACCGGCGACTCCGGCCGCGGCACAAACGAGGTGGAAGTGGAGTTCCCGGCACAACGGAGCACGCAGTGCGCTTAAATACCTTCGTGGCCAGCTCCATTTCCCCAAGAAAGATGCCGGGAATGCAATAAACTTCTAAATCAGTCGATTAAGCTGCGAGCTGCAAATGCCCCTTAAAAGCATTCGATATTATTCCCACACTCGCGGCTGTGCGTGCCACTCTCTGCGAGCACAAAAGTTGGTGAAAAATGTTGAGCAATTAAAATAAGTAGCGAGCTTCCTCCAGGGAGTGGGTGTGGGAGTTGGTTTTTGGTTCGGTTTCGAGTTCGAGCTGCTTTGTTATCTTTAGTGTGGATTTCGCTGTCAGCAGGTGGTGAGTGGACCGGAGGGGCAGTGGGTCGGTGTGGATTAAACAGTACATTCTGGACCATTTAATTATACTTTAATTTAATTTCAGGGAAAAGAGCTTCGAAGTGCTTCAGGGACTTAGCAGAATGATTTGGAAAAGAGAAAATATATATAATAAATGTTAATGGGCTAATTAGTTAAAAAAGCTCATAAAAATCTATTCAAAAAATTCTATATTTGTACGAAGGAAGCTTGCCTTAATTTATAATCCTAGAATGAACAATCTTTCTAGTTAATTCAATGTAATTTTTGATTTATTTACGGTCACCTGTCATGTCATAAATTCCTTAATTTGCAATAAAGAGAAAATTCTAATGTCGAAATTTAGAAATTTACCAAAGGCCTTAAGTCCTGACAGTTTGTAAAAAGAGAAAGCAAACTATAGACTGCATTGATTGACAGATTTTCCCTTAAAATAATTCCGCAAATTGGGCTTTGCATAAAGTCGAAAAGTGCTGGCAGTTTGGAAAATACAAAATAAACACAATTCTGCAAAAAGTGACTGTCCGATTAGGGATTCCAGGCACATTGGAATTTATTTGGCCAGCATCTTGGCATCTGGCTGCCAGAACGGAGATTTGTTGGCCCATTTGAATGCCCGCCACATACACGGGCTGGGCGTTGGCAGGAAGCATAACAGTTTATCTTTATAATTAGATCTCATCTCGTTTCTATCCGGCCAAAAGTAGTGCACAATGGCAGAAACCACTTCCACAGCCAGCCATTTGGCCTTCCACGGAGGTCATGCTGGCTGGCGCCACGTACTCCCGCCTGCCACTCTGGGGGCCAAAACCCAAATATTTTAACGGGAAAACCCAGGAACCGAACCGCGAATCGCGAAACTTGGCTCATTAAAGATTAAGACGCATTAACACAAATGGTGTGAGGGCTAGCAATTTAAGGGCCATCAGCATAAATATTTATGCAAATTGGGATTACAAGTATTTTGTACGGAAAGTTTCCGAGATAGCTTTTGGGTAATGTAATGCCCGAAATTGAAATTTAATTAGAGTTTAAAGCGCGGCCTTCGATTACTTGAAGTTTGTGCTTGACTTTAAAAAACTTGAAGCTTTTTTCTGGTTACCACTGACCTTGTTTGGGTTTTTGGCCGCAATTGCAGCTGCTACTGCTGCTGTTTCTGCAACTTTGCTGCATCTTTGAGCTTTCCCGCTCTCTCGATTTTTCCGCTGGCTGCCACTGCAGCTGCTCTTTGTTTCGACATGCTAGTTTGCATTTCCCCCCGAACTCAAGGCCAAAATGCGAGCAAAAAACCTAAAAAAAAAGCCAAATAAACGCCGAAAAACTCTCGCCCAGCAAATGTATGCGGTATAATTTATGCTGCCACGAAGCGAAACCAACTTCCAGCTCATAAAATGTCGAGGTAAGTTGAGTTGAACGGCCAAGGTTGCCAGGATTTAGATAAATGGAATGCATAAAGTTCCCGCTGATGGCAGCCGAGGTCATATCTGCCATGCATTCCGTTCCATTTCGAGCTGGATGGCCATTAAAAGTCGCCGTTTTCAGCGGGTCGATGCACATGGAGAAAAAAAACTTACAAATTAATTTAGAAGATTTTTAAAAGAGTGTAAAATAAGGAAACTTTGGAGGAATATATCTTTAATTCCCTTTTTATTTAGATCTAAAAAAAGGGAGAACCGAAAACCATAATCGGGTATTTTAAAAATATTTATTTTAGCACGTTATTCATAGATATTTATAGATATTTATTTAAGTTTTAATATAAGTCCCTTTTCCCCAGTGCACCTGTTATCCTTTCCAGTGAACGATTAGGCCCGCTTCGAGCTGAGCTCATCAATATGCATTGAATTCGAATTTGAGTGGGAAAACTTGTCGGCTCCTTTGATGTCTGTCAAATGCTTATTGGCAACATTGTTGCCTAATGCAATTAGCCGCATTTATGCGCAATTTCGGCTGGCTTTCGACCTCCCATCTCGCCCTCCCTCTTGGTCGTAGCCCTTCGCACACGCATCGTAGACGTGGCAATTTCCCAGCTGCTTGTTTGTTGAAATTTCATTACTTTGTGTAAACAAAGTGCACGTGCTGTTGGGCCTCGTCCTTCCTCGTCCTTCCTGAGTACTCTCCGTGGCGCGGCGCATGCGCGGATAATACCGAAAGAGCATGACTTCCGCTGCCAAGCGGCCTGAGATATGGCATTAAATCATTGTACGTTTTCCTGTGTTTCATTCAATTATCAAAAATAATTTAAAATAATTTTATGTGCCCCAGCAGCACACACACAGGGACAGCCGAACACAGACATTCGCGATAGACTAACATCTCCTGGCTGGTCACGTCGTAATCAGCAAAAGGTTTCGCCTAGTTGCGGTTGTAAAGTCGCCTACGTGACTCCCATTGCCAATGGGCTAAAAATTCCTAATTTATGTAGTTTACGTTTTGGATTTATTGCCGTCTACTATTTGGCTGTTGTATATCATTTATCTCTCTCTCTCTGGAACTGGAAATAGATATGGATGGGTCTTTAAGCGATTTACACGATTTACACGCTTCACACGCGGCGTATGAGCGATGCTTAAAGCCATTGCGGCTCACACGGCGTATGAGCAATGTGCTCGAGTAGCATTTAATGCGTGCGGGCCGAAGTGGCGCTTCAGTCGAGTGCAGCCGCTTGGCTTCTGGAGGGTGCTAGCCGAGCTAGTACCTAGTTGGTTCATCAGCTAATTAGGCAAATTACCAGGGCTAATGGAACTCGACGTGTGCGGTGAGGCCTTGACACGTTTGGCACTGGGAATCGAATCGATCTTCGGGGAGCCCTAAAGCTGCGACATGTCGGGGCGTATCCCCAGTCACACCTTCTTTTTTGGCGTCGTCCCGAACGAGCAATCTCATAATCAGCATAATTCTCATGTAAATACAGGAACAACAGCCGAAAGTCAGCAAGCCGGGGCTGTGATTCCATGGCCTAAGGGCAAGCTAGGAGATCTTGTGCACTGAGATAATTATTTGGCTTCCCGGCTACCCTGCCAATTCCATTTCCACTTCCACGTCCACTGCCAGATCCAATTCCGTTGCCACTTTCACTTTCGCTTTCACTGCCGCCGCTTTACGCTCCTCGACGGCTGTTGGCAAGTTGTGCCCTGGAGACCAGTTGGCCAAGAATAATGTTTGCCGTGTTATTATCTCCCGCTGCTGGTAGGCGTTGCCAGCGAGTGTCATAAATAAAATGGCAACTATGTGGCGGAGGCCGGCGTTTTTCCTACTTTCCCACATTCCCCACTTAAGCACCATTATTAGCCAAATATACGTAAGGCTATGGCGAGGCCAGTTTGCTTTTATTACCGCTGCTCAAATTTGATTTCGTTTGCACTAATTGCTGGCAGTGTAAAAATATGGCCAACCATTAATCACAGATACAACTCTCCGGCTGACTCCCTGACGTGCCACACCACCAGCGAAGGCAAACATCGAGGCGAGGCGAGTCGAGGCCAGGCATATATGCAGTATGTATAAGCCAATTGCCAATGGGCGGCGCATTTTATTGGTTGTACTCCGTGTAAACAATTATAGTTACACACAATAATATTTGTTCCCGCTCCAGGCTGTTTAATCAAGGTGTGGGTGAGTGAGTGCCTGATATGGGCCGCACACATATCAGATCGCTTACCAATTTGTTGTCTATATATCCATAAGCCATCGAGCTGCCGCGTCATTCTCATTGAGTCGCAGGAATGTCAAAAAATTCATTAGCTGGGCGATAGTTAATAAATGTATTCCTGTTTACCGGCTCATGTGCCTTAATGGCTAAGCAGCGTTTTTATATGTACATTAAAAAGTTAAGCTTAGTCCTGGGAAAATAGAAAAGTCATATTCATAAGAGGTTAAGGAGCTCTCCGAATTTTGTATGCTGTTTATAATATGGAAGGGATTTATATAATAATAATAAAATAAAGTGTAACATTTACAAAAATTTCATATTTATTTTATTTTTATTGGGGAATGTGCTGCAAATATTTATATTTAAAAAATCCTTTAGTTCTTCGTATGAGACTGCTGTATAAATATATCTCTTAGCAGTAAATACTTTGAAAATAAATAAAAAGGGAAAAGGTTTAAAGGGAAAAGGTTTAATTATAGAGGTTTATAAAAAAACATCACTTAAATTTATTATTATTTAAAAAAAAATTAATACATTCTCATTTCAAATGGGAATAAGCCTATAGATATATTATAAAGAATATTTGACTGATAAATATTATTCACAACGAGAAAGAAAGCTAACTTCGGTAAACCGAAGTCTGTATACCCTTGCAGTCTGCAATTAGATCATTGAAAATCAATCCATTTTGGTAATGTTGAAAAAAAAATGTCAAATTACGTAAATTTTGTAAATTTTACATTTTACATGTAGAATTTTACATTTTCATATAAATCGACCGATCCCTTCTATGGCAGCTATATGATATAGTTGTCCGATCTTAAAGAAATTAAAACCGTAATTCTAGAACTATAAAAAACGACTATATCTCGAAATTTATAGAAATTCGTTGAAAAACAGAGAAGTTAAAATTTTTTTTTACATTAATTTCGCCATCATTTCTATGGCAGCTATAAGATATAGTGGTCCGACATTTCCGACATATATACCGCGTGCTAAAGAAATAAGACTATGCTGAAAATTTCAGCCCGATAGCTCAAAAACTGAGAGACTAGTTCGCGTAGAAACCGACAGACGGACAGACGGACAGACGGACAGACAGACGGACATGGCTAGATCGACTCGGCTGGTGATGCTGATCAAGAATATATATACTTTATGGGGTCGGAGATGCCTCCTTCACTGCGTTGCAAACATCATGACAAAATTATTATACCCTCTGCAAGGGTATAAAAAGGGGAAAGCTTTAATATAATTGTAAATAAAATTAATATAAGTTAAAAATTAATTTGAAAATGCAAAAGAATTAAATATTAAGATATATCTTACGTATAAATATTATTTACAAATGGAAAATGTTTAGGTAAAGATGTTTATAAAAATATAAAAGAAAAAAGGTTTAAATATGAAGGTGTATAAATATATATAAATTAAATGTTTATTTTAAATAAGAAAAAGCATATATATAGAGGTATATTAATATATATAAATTAATTCAACTCAACACATTCATAGAAACAATCAAAATCACTCTAGGCTAGTGCAATATCTATAAAATTCTATAAATATACCCAACTTAAGCAATTAACTTCTTCGCCAGTGTTCGAACTCTATTTTTGTCGACTTATAACACAAATCATATAACCAACTACCTTCTGTTTTTCTTCACACGGACTCGACTTAATGTGAGCTCATAAATTGCCCCTAAAAGTAACTGGCTCGAAGAAAGGCCCAAAGCAACACACACCACCAACAACTGGCATTATTTTCGTTATTGTTCAAAGCGATATATAGTACAAGTCATGCGGCCAAACGTTTTTCATGGTTGAACAGAAGAGCGGTGTTCTCGGAACTGTTTGTCATGCCAGAGTCAATTTACTCCATTCAAAGACACTTTATTGGTAACTCGACAAATGCAGGAGGCCACAAAAGGGCTGTGCATGTCCTGAGGGGAAGGCGATGGTGGGGAGTTAAAAGTTTGCATGTCATTCGAGCCGCACTTCATTTCATCGCTGCCGTCCCTCTTCTTTTTTGGCCATTTTTCCTGCCCCTCTGTGTGGGCCACAAGGTGTGAAACAATGTGTCAGCCTTCCTGGGCAAACGGCGGAAAAGGAGAAAATTATTTGCACTCTCAGGACTCAGTCGGAACAAGGTTTTCGCTGCTGCTGTTGCTCCTGCTGCTATTTTCAGGCTGTGAGCAATTTTAATGCACTGCTCATGTTGGGTTTCGCTTTTGGGGGCAGATTTGTTTTGCTTATCCCAAGATATGTAATGTGCTTTACAACCTGCTGAAAACTTTTCGCAGAACTACTTGCTGGGTGTGTGTGTGAGGAGCTAATGCACCAAGGAATTCACTCAGCTACATTTTCATACGCTCAATTATTTAATACACCAGACGAACAACAACAGCTTCCCTTGCAGAGGGACTCAACTTTATCTGTTCGTGTTCATTCGAGGGAAACAAAGTTTGTACTTGAATGGCTTTAATGCGGAGCCTCCACTCCACGTGGCTCCTTTCTCTCTCGCTTGGGTCGAATGGTTTCTGCGGGAGTACCAATTATAATGCCGGCTATATTGCCTTTGAACCGACGCTCCTTGTCTGTCATAGACACGCCATCGATTGCAGCCCCGTTACAGGTCGGGCCAACTTTCTGGCCCATTTCACTCTTATTGCCCCGAGTGCACTTAAAACATTTAATTGCCTTTAAAGGCGTATTTTAAATGAAAGATGGTTCTAAGAAATGAACCCCTTTAATAAATTATAAGCTTGACAACCTCTCAATAAAGTAGAAGAAGTCAAAGGGGGAGTTTAGTGATATTTTGTAGGTATGAAACGGAATTAATATGTCATGGGATTTTAACAGAGCTTAAATCTCTCTTCTTTTTGAGATAGTATATCTTTTTTTTTAATGTAAATCTTTTCAATTACTGACACATTAATTTAAGAAATCTTTCAAGAAATTAACGAGTTTCCTTTAAATTAAATAAAAATATGTTTTAAATCCATTCAGTCTACAAAATGTTCTTCCTTATAAGTATAAATCTAGTCAATTGCTGATATACTATATTAAAACAATCATTAAGGAAGTTTACAAGTGTTCCTCTATTTAAAAAGCATTGAAAAAGATTTCAAAAATCCATTGATAAAGTTTTAAATGATTTCCTTTAATTAAAAAGCTTGGAATGGTGGCCGTTGCATATTTTCTTAATTTTTCTTGAGTGTAACAGCGGCAGCCACAAAGAAACAGTGGCCAGAAGAACAACAGCAGCATTACCTATAGCAAGAACAACAGCAACATCCGAAGCAATAGCAACAGTAGCAACAGAAACATAAGCAACGGCAATAGCAACAGCAACAGCAGCAGCGACACAAACAACAAAGAATAAAGGCCGACAGCTGCACGGCTTAAGTAACATAGGGTGGACCCCAGTGCCTTCTCATTGCCTTACTGCCTCATACTTTGCTTTATTTATGGCCTGGTCGGGCTTACTTATTGTGGCCCTCACAGTGGCTTTTAAAGCCCGCTCCGACTCTGGGCCATTGTTAGCCTGAATTATTGATTTTCATTACTGTCTTGGCCGTCTTCGATGGCGGCGACAGTTTCAGCTTGTTGTGTGTGTTTGATTTCCTTTTGAAATCACTGGCTCTGATTTAATTACGGCCGCCACTGCCTCCGCCGCGCCGTTGCTGCCTCAATTGAAATGTTCGACAGGCTTTAACCTGGCCATTAGCCGTCTGCGAATCTTGAGACTGCCAACACCGGCCGGGAGCTGGTAGCTGGGATTTTTTAATTTAATTAAAATGTCGACTGGCGACTGTCGGCAAACGGCAGACGACGCTCTGTCTGCCTGTCCCTGCGGCCACAATGCAATTGTAAGGTTTCCATTTTAATTAAAGTTTTTGCGCGCATTTCACTTACTCGAAATCGCAGCTACTGGAGCTGGCGCCACAAACAGGAAGCTGGCAAATTTCATATTCCGTTAGAGTCCGGGCAACCTGGATTCACGGATTCCCCGGATTCCGGGATTCCTGGATTCCGGCTTGAGTGAAAAAGGGATGGAAGAGCACAGCGAGAGGACTATTTAAATATCAACAGCATAAAATCAGGGGAGCTCTCTACAACTTCACTTGGAAAAATGTATAGAAAAGCATGCTGGGATTATGTTATAGCTATGATATTGTTAAGCATAATTAAATTGCTATTTAGAGTGATTTTTAAATAATTTATATAATAGTTCGCCAATGAAAAATGTGTATTTTTGGGAACTTTTTATAAGAAATCATTTGTAATATTTTAAACATGATTTATAAGGTGAAATTATAAATTAAAAATCCAACAATCATTAATTTCAGCTGTTATAGTCTTTTTTTTTATTTCTCTGGTGTTTTTGTGCCCTGTTCTAGTTTATTATTTTTATTAATATTTTTACAGGCTATTTATATATTTTGTTGTTAATTACATATGATATTAGAATTTTTCCAGTTGTCAAAATAATTCATTCAAGACTTATATTAATTATTTCACTCTTAAAATTCCCAAATAAATAGGAAATACTTGAAAAATCAATCGAAGTTCAACGGATTTTTATTTTAGTTTCAGAAATGGAAACCAAGCGGTGCGAATGTAAGTATTGGAAGCACTGATATCCCAATTCCGGTTCGGGCATCGTGCCTCCTCCTCCTCCCTGCAGGAGATCAGGTTACCCGCCGCCTTCAACGACAGCGGGAAGCCAATTCCAGCAGCAGCTGGCAAGCTGGCAAAGCAGCTCGTTTCGCTTTCGTCTTATCTTGAAGTTTAAACTGGCAATTAATTAAACGAGACCCAAACTGGCAGGTGTTTAATTCGATATTGATGTGTTTCTGCTGACATTGCGCATACGCCGTGTGGAATGCTTGTCACTCGCCTAAGAAGCGACTAAGCCAGGTTGCTAAGATGGCTAAGAGCACAGCTGGGGCTTCTCGAGTGACTTTTAAAGCTTCGCAAGACTCCACCTCCCCATTTATCCAATTTCCCGGCCATTGTCGTGCATAATCGAGGCAATTATGCAACGCAATGATCTGGCATTGCCTTCGTCGGTCGACTTGAACTTGTCATTAGGCGACGGGGTCCATGATGCAACCTCTGGGGGTCCCCCGGGTGAGTGTCCTTCCCGCCCGGGTGGCAATTACCCTTTTGTCGTTTCCAATTGCCACGCCAAAGGGCTGGCTCCGGCTGGCTGCCTGGCTGGCTGTTGATGGTAAATAATTGGCGCAGATAAACCAGCATTAAGCCACATTAAATTATGCACTGAGGGATCCCTTTGGTCCCGGAAATTGAAGTGCCTCTGCAGCTGACTGAGGAGCCCGAGCCGTAACGGTTCCGGGGCCTGGAGAGTGTGTCAGCAAGGAGCGCCGCGGCGGACGGCCACGCAACGCAGCGCCGGCGAGTAGCAATTAAAATGTCAATTGAAACGCCCCAGGACCAGGGCTAAGCAGGAGCGGAGTGCAGGGATAGTTACGAAAGACACCAGGTTCACAGTGGGTCGAGGGAGTATACTTACTTTTTGGCTTAAAAAAAATTGTATTCTTCTCTATTATATTGAGAAAACAACGTTCCTTGGTGACTTTTTCTCAAAGTGAAATTATTTGTTATTACAAAGACGTGTTTATTTGCGGCTTTCCTCTTCGCAGTGGCAACATTTACCACTTCATGACAGCTGGCTCCACTGTGGGGCGCTGACAACTGATATTGCAAACGTTAGAGCAAGGTTGGTGGTCCTTGTCCGTATCCAGGAACCGTTTCTGGTAGCACAAGAGAGAGGGGAAGGAGCAGGAGCAAGAGCAGGAGCAGGACCCGGACCCGGCCAAAGGCAAACATTCCAATTTCATTTGGCTTGCTTTGGGGACCGGGACAGCTTGTTTTAGCCTCTGTTTTAGCTGCCAACTGCAGGCTCTGCATTGTCAACTAATTTCAGAGCGCTCGGAATCAAAGTTGCATTCGCCAGGCCCAAGCCAAGTCAAGTTGAGTCCATTATAAACTTTCGCTTTTGGCAGGGCCTTGCCGAGCTAAACAATGGGATCAGATGGAACTGCAACCCATGTAAGGTGACCCGAAATGGGGCCAAGTATGGGGGGCTATTATGGCAACACGCTGAGGGTCTAAATCCGTGTCCGTGCCGTGCCCTGCCCTTGGTTTTGGGGGCATAATTAAATTCCGCCTTTGAGTGCAACACCGCTCAACGGTAAAAATAGTAACTAATGTGCCAAACGAGCCAGAGTCGTATCCCCTTTTCGTGGTTCACTGGCTCAGCTTAATTTCATTTGGAAATCGTTAACGTCCTAAAAATAAACCCCGCCCGCCGTCGGCTGGCTCACCAAATGCGGAGGGTTCAACTTGTCATAGGTCAGCACTCGCTGCGGAGTAGCAGGTGGGAAAATCACATTACATATACGTGGGATTTATTTTCTGCCTTGCACATTTTGAGTTTACAATTAAATTAGAAACTTTGACTGTGCAAAGTTTCGGCGGCAACGGCACAGCTCTGAAAGTTAGACGGACAGTTTTCCCCGGATACTTGGCTGGGGCGGGGGGAAGGCTCTTCCCAACTGCCCGACTGGCCACCGATCCCAACACATCTGACGAAATAAAATACGTGACACAATTCCATATATGAGAACAAGGACCCCGGGAACAACAGCAGTTGAGCTGCAACTTCTGGTGTGCGGCGCCGTGTATATAATCCCTGGACTCCCCTGGCCGAGTTCAATGAACTTTTAAGTCCTCCAGCAGCTAAAGCTGGGAGCTGGCCTCTGAAAATTAATAGCAGCATCGGCACACTGGGTTTCCGGAGAGTTGGGCATAATTTCTGGTGATTAGAGGCAACCAGCTGCCTCGGCTTAAGGTGAAATAATTAGATTCTGGTAGATGTTAGGCTGGATATGGTTTATTTTCCAGGGGGGAAGTATCGGATATATGTAAGTTCCTTTGGGCTATTGAAGAAATTAAATTCTTTAACTAGGGAAGACACACATTGATAGGTTTTTTCACACCACAAAAGAAGACGTATTTCATACAAATACCACAAAGCTCTAATTTATTTATTTTTAGCACTAAAATATATAACATTTATTACAGTATTTTGTTTAAATATAACAAATGTTGACCTCAAAATTCCCCAATCACTTATTCAAGCACTAAGACCCATAGATTTTAGGAGGAAATGCTTGAATCAATTCCCCAACTTATACTCCTTGAAGAGATATCTCCGTGGAATTTTTTCCAAATCAACTTTTTACCCCGGACACTCCTTAAGTTCGTGTGAAATTTTATGTTTTGGTTTTATAAGGAAGCCTCTGGCCAAAGAGTTCAGTGAACCATAAATGCATAGGAACTTGGCTTCCTATGTGGCCTGTGGATGAGGCAGACACTTGGCCCCGTTCTTTTTCAATTCGTTCTCTTAGTCTTGGCCGGATTTTATTTATTTATACGGCCAAATGTTGTCTTTCGATTCGGCTGCTCCCATTTCCTAGCCGGCAGCCTCTGCTTCTTGTTCTTCCTATATATATATATATAGTTATATACTTCCTCCGGCTCGCTGCACTTGCGCTCATTAAACATTTAGCTACATTGTCTGGCGTATCTGGGAGATGAAATAGGGGGGGGCGGAATGGGGCAAGCTGCTTAGGCAGGCTGCAGACAAAAGATATGAGGCAAAAGCGCAACGTCAAAAGGGAAATTGTACGCCTAATGGTCATTGCCGGGCCAAATGGAGCTGCCATTGGGCGCCGGTCGAGTTGCCTGCTGTTTCTGTTCTATTGAAATATTTAAAAGGATTTCTTTTTCTGCCTAGCAGCTGCCGCTTTTGGACCTCACCTTCGCCCAGCAGCAGAACGATCTGGGATTAAGCAAATCAAAAAGTCAGTGCCCCACCCAGCATCATTGTGAACCACCGACATCGACAACTGTGTCCGTATTTTACACAGCAAGAAAATGGTAAGATCTGCTAATCTGCTACAAATAATTATAAAGAGCAAGAAAATTTATTATTTGTACAAATTCCTAAGCCCGAAACCCTTTTACATTGTTTGCTCTGAATCTTCTGATAAAACTGACAATTTTTTGTAGAGTGCTTGGATTCGACTGCCACTGGTTCCCGACTCCTGGTTCTGGAACGCTTCCCCGTCATCGACAAACCCATCCCATCCCACTCGTGGCAGTCAGAGTTGCAGCTGCAGTTGCTGCCTTGTCCGAATGCAATTAAAATGTCAGCGTTGCAGAAACGGGTCTGCCCGAGGGCGGGAAAAATGGCTGGCTAACATGCGAGGGCATGGAGTGGAGTCCGAGTTGCCGGCTCCAACCCGCGGGACTCTCTGGCCAAACACGCATTTGCCATGCCAAAAAAGGACTGGACACTCGACTCCCAACGGGACTCACTCGGCTGGATCCGCAACAAAAAATAGAGACAGAGAGGGAGAGAGAGAGCGCCAACGCGGAATGGGGATCCCCGTCGACCACGCCCCATACACGCCATTAAGCGCACTTGTGATGTACGTAAATTAATTTACCGCTGGCCATTTATGTTCGCCGGCAACCAATGAAGGGAGCAACAACACCGCCAACATCCCCATCCACATCCACATCAACATCAACATCCACATTAACATCAGCAGCAACACCGCCAAGATGAAGAACCCAGCGCTTTGTTAGCCGCTTTATTGACAGACAGAAATTTGTAGCCGACGCAAAAAGTTGCACAAGCCGCAAAAGTTTACTAATAAATAACATTTAGCACCAGGAGTTTGCCATAAAAACACGACCTAAATGTGAGAGACACACATCCCACATAATTATTGATTCGACAGGCGGGATATATGTAAGCAGAATTTATGATTCACTTTGATATATATTATATATCAGGGGATTTTCATGCAGCACTTTGCGAAAAGCTGGGCGGAGAGCCGAAAAAACAATATAGAAATATGAAAAGAGCGAGGTGAGAGAGGGTTTAGAAGTCGGGGAACCTTTCCTAAAAGCATTTTTGTATATATTTTTTTAAATTATTTCCATTAGGACAATTATATTAACTGTGACCTAAAATTTTCTATTCAATATCAATGAATTAATTGCATGACGTATGTTGAAATACATTCCTATATACAATACTTCTAAGGACTAAAATATATTTAAATAATTTGTAAAGCCTTAAATTTTGTAGTATAATTTTGTATATATTAAAAAACATTATGGGCTTCCATTATGATTTTGTTATATTCATAAAAAGGTTTAAAATTGAAACTATTATGGATCAAATTAATTAAATATTATTATTATTTGCTACTTATACATCTCTAAATCCTTGAAAACTATTGAAAGCCACTGTAAAAACTTGAATACTTTATTAAATATATATATAAAACGAGAAAGAAAGCTAACTTCGGTAAACCGAAGTTTATATACCCTTGCAGTCAGCAATTGGATCATTGAAAATCGATTCAATTTGGTAATGTAAAAAAAAATGTCAAATTATGTAAATTTTGTAAATTTTACATTTTACATGTAGAATTTTACATTTTCATATAAATCGACCGATCCCTTCTATGGCAGCTATATGATATAGTTGTCCGATCTTAATGAAATTAAAACCGTAATTCTAGAACTATAAAAAACGACTATATCTCGAAATTTATAGAAATTCGTTGAAAAACAGAGAAATAAAAAATTTTTGTACATTAATTTTGCCATCATTTCTATGGCAGCTATAGGATATAGTGGTCCGATTTCGGCCGTTCCGACATATATACTGCGTGCTA